>JBBMJZ010020824.1:0-10723 GCA_037833815.1 Zingiber zerumbet | reverse complement strand
TGGAACACCTGCGGCCACTCATCTTCGTCTCTGTCCCGCAGATTCGGCAGTACCGAGCCACCCGTGTCCCTGGCGGAGGCGCCGCCACGCCTGCTGCCTCCCGCCTCTGCGAGAAAGAAACCCTAGTCCTCGATGTGGATTCTCTTTCCGTGAAGGAGTGCGAGTCGGATGAAGAGCTCCTGGCCGCTGTTCGCCTGAGGATCCGCACCTTCTACGATGAGTTTTACAAGTCATCCGGCGGCGAGGTGAGCAATGCGTTCTTTCCTTCGATCTATTTCCTAGTGGTCGTTCCCTATTCGTTTTTCATTTACTAAGAAAAAGGTTTGATTGGGCAATGAGGTCCCTATAGTGCTGATGCTATCTATTGGTTTTCAAGTTCTATTAGGATCAGGGTAGACATCTGGAAGAAAGGGAGCTCCAAGCATTGAAAGACCGCATTGATGGTAAAAGAATAGGGTTCAAAAGAGCTGCTTGCATAAATGCCACTCTCCCATTATCGCCGTCCTTAAGACATGCTGATGAACTTTGTTCTGCTTGTAAGGTGTGAAGATCGTTCGGTGAAATTGAATTGCTATTAGTGTAGTAAGCTAATTCTCATATATGTTCTATTGACTCAACTTCAATATCTCTAATGTTACACTGATGGCTATAAATCAATGGAAGTACTGCATAGATAGATAGTCATGTAGGATCTCATATGATTCTATACTATTACTTTCCAAATATGAAATGGTCAAGCATGTTAGGCATGGGTTGTAATATTCAAAAAAGGTCATGGTGGGCTGAGATGCTTGAACATATCTAAATCTAATTTTCTATGCTCATGTATGTAATTCATTCCTTTACGGCAATTTCTATTTCTTCATTTCTTTTTTTGAAAAAGATACATGAGAGTCATCATGCCTTCACGTGTGGATGAAGATTGGTTTTCAACTGAATACCTTGGCAAATATGTCCGAGGCCCCTACCAACTTCGCTAGCTTGCACCATCCCATTAGGCCATAATTGTGAGATGCTTAATTATGGAACTAGCTTGATTAGTAAATTTTAATGTTTTCATAAAAGATGAATCTTTTATGTGCTAATCATGCCTCAACTTTGCTCTTATGAAATCCCTTCATAATTGAGACTGTTTTTCTTGAAATGTCTAGGACTGTTGCTTGATGGAATTATATGTATGAAACATCGTAATGACTCTGAGTAAGAACCTCAACTTCCCAACAACCTACATTTCAGGATGACTTACATGCCACTTCAATTAGATATATCTTATATGGAATTTCCTAACTTAGTTAAGCCTGATGTTCACAAAAAACAATGCTTTGATGTGGCTTATTATATTAGCTGATTTTCCTCTTTTGAAGTTCATCTTTCACATTTATGCAAAATGGGAATACTTGCAATTGCACGGCCAATTGATGAAATTGCTAGGGATAACTAAGCTGCAATCTAAAATGGTTTACCTTTTATACATTTTAAATATTTAATTCTTGCATAACCCAAAATCTCTAATGAGAAGGTGATTATTTATTTGGTTATACTCAAGATTTCCCTTCTTGAATAGATAGATTAAATTCCTTATTCAAGGACCATACTAGTTTCTGAAGACATTAAAGGTGTTGGTATTTTGGCTTTTAAGGTTTCTGTTCTATTGATTTCATTACTTGGTCTCGTGTAAGTTATTCTCCTGAAATATTGATTTATGTTTTTTCCTATAAACCAAAAATCTTTTGTTATTTCTTCTTTCTCTGTAATGTATAAAAACACAAGATTATAATTTTTATTTAAATTTATAAGGTCACAGGACTTTTTTTATATATATAAATTTGCAGTTTTCTCAAAATGGAGAAGAAAGAATAGTTGTGGCAACTCTAGATGTTAACCAATGTATCAAATTGGCTGATGAATTGACAGGAAAGCGTCCTGAGGTACATTCTGCTCAAAGCATATTTGGATTATACCTTCATTAAGGATTTTAGATGTTCTTATCTTTTATTACACAATTAGCATGAATAAAAGGTTCTCCTTTTTCTCTAACTATTCTTTAAAAAATATTTTTTCAGTCTCAATTAGACTCTGGAAATTTCTTCACCATTTTCATTAATCTACATTCATGTGATTTAAGATGGATAGAAACATATTTTTACCCCCTATGAATAACAAATTTAAGTTGTTAACTTTGTTTTAAAACTATCGGATGTTGTTCAACCGTTTAGTGCACAACTGGAACTCATTTCACAACTTTTCTTGGTCCACATTACTTCAAAAGAAGGTTTAATTTTAAGCTCTACTATTTCTATTATTTCCTGTTGTGCAACTGCCTACCATGGATTCTCTCCTGAAATGAGACAACATATTATACATTAAAGATTGTTCTTCCTTTTTTTCCCAAAACTTAAACAATCCTCTCTTGATTTGCTGCTGTTATTGTATTTATACATGTTGATATTATTGATTTTGTTTTTGTCTAAGTCATGATTGCACCCAAGGGAGACATTAATTAGCTGCCAATTGAAAACATGAACAGGTCCCAGGAGCTAGTCTGATGAGGGCATATCTAAGTAATGTGTGTGTTGCCAGTGAGCTGCAAAGAAATGGATTGGGATATGCAATAGTTACTAAATCTAAAATAGTTGCCTACTCTTGGGGTAAGTTTTCCTTGTGTTGGTTTCAATAATTCGCCTACCCTGCATCATTTCACTTGGCAATAAATCTCTTGAAAATAAGGAAATTTCTATTTAATGGTGGATTAAGTATAAATATCTATTCTGTGTTTTGTAAAACTTGTCAAGGACAATTTGTATTCCCAAATCCCATAAATTTAGATTCCTTTCAAGTTTAGTTTCCTGTTTAATTATGTTTTTTTAGTTTGCTTCAGGTGCTCGGTCATCCTTCACGAGGATGCCACTTAGCTATCTAGCAACATTAATTATTAGTTGGCCTAATAAATCCAGCACAATTTGAAAATATTTTCGAATGAGGTGCAGGGTGCTTGTAGTTTGATGCATTTAGTGCTTGCCTTGCATGACTTGGATATTCATCTTCATGAAATTTGCTTTGGTCATTAATCGGTTTAACAGGAAAATATTCCGAGTGGCAATTTCACTAATCACATGTTCTTCGTAGCCAGGTCCCTGACTCACTTTATGAAGAAGCATATATCCAGAAAGCATCTGTTATCTTGAGGTTTATAGAATTCCTCTTGCTACTATGGATTCCTTTCATGCCTTGGATCACAGTCGGAAATCTGAACCACAACTTATAATTTCTACTATTCAACTGGAGAGAATGTGACCTATGTGACACCAATTTGATAAAATCGAAATTATTAGGATTTTTCAGAATACTTGTTATCTAGTATCAATGACATTAAAGTGAAACAGTGTTATAAGTCTTTACTCTGTCATTTCATAATTTTCTTAAAAATGGAATCATGGTAAATCCACAATACACAGATGTACCTTGTGGTTTCTCCGCTTTATTAGAACGCCATATATTTTCACCTTATTTATTCTTGATTTTATTGCATCTCCAAATTTACTTACCGAAATTCCTACTATTTTTTCAGGCATAAATGATCTTTATGTTCATGTTGCCGTTGACAATGAAGCAGCAAAGAATTTGTACAGAAAGACTGGTTTTGTTTATGAAAACGAAGAGCCTACATGGCAAGCTAGATTTCTTGGCCGGCCCCGACGGCTGCTACTGTGGGCTGATCTTAGCCGAATTAACTCGTAACACATTTTGGGTCTTAATACTTTTTACATATGTTTCAAATCCTATAGGTCTTCAATCAAGCCCTGAGCCGTATACCTTTTTTTTTTGTGCCCAACAATGTTTTAGTGTATAGAGCTTGCTGTTGTAATCATCATTTTTACATCATTTATGTAAATTATACAGTTTAAAACAAACTGAAGTTACTGCATTTATAATTACTAGAAGTTCTAGACCGTGTGTGCGCTACTGTGCTAGGTCAAACAAAGTATGTGAATATTTATAGCAGCCTTAGCATGTCGAATTTTCGTATTCAAACATAATTAAATATCTATCATAAACACTTCTTGACTAAAGAAATCAAGTGCATATTACTTTTAGTTTTAACATATAAATGTCAAGTTAAAATTGTGAATGTTTTCTGAAAAAAAAATAAAAAATTGTGACTACGAAGTTTAGAGTTTATTTACTTGAAAGTACACGGTTCTGGAGAGAGAGAGCAATTAAAGAAATGAACTAATTTCTTGTCTGATTCTTAAAAAAAAATAAGAAAATTTATTTAATAATGATAAAATAGAATAAACTTATAATTTATTAAATCAGGTTTAGCTGGATCACAATTAGTCTCTTGTCCATTTGTTAAAGTTTGGCTTCATTTTAGGATTAGTCTGGTTGGTTTATTATTATAATAATAATACTAATAATAATAATAATAAATTAAGGTTGACTTAGAATTGTCTTGATTTTTTTTTTTTTAAAGTTGATATAAGTATTCAATTTACGTTGATTAATTAAAATGACTAATTTAATTTTATAAAAATTTTTATTAGTCATCAGAATAAATCAAGAAATATTCATAATAGATAATTCATCGACTTAGGAATCAATCGTCCATTTAGAAAATTTCATCAGTTAAATGAATTTTATTATCTTTTGAAGTCTTGAGCCTTTTCAGCGGGGCCGGATTAGGTTATTAGTCGTAAGGGGCCCATCACGTGCTTGCAATAACGCTCTCATGGAGCAAGTTATCGCACGGCTAAGAAACACATCAATCAATCCGGCTCCCAAACTTAAAATCTCAATCCGGCTCCCAAACTTAAAATCTGGCATCTGCCCCACTGTTTAGACTCTGAATTATCACCAAACTTTATAAGTGGAAAAAAAAAATCATTGGATGCTGGCCTAACTCATTCATAACAAATTGGTGGAAGGACACCATCTTTTGCAGTCAAGATCATACCTCTGCCATCCACCAGCTTCACTATCGTCACTAAATATACCACTCACTAAAGAAAGCAAAGAAACAAATACATGAATTAAAACAAACAGGGACGTTCTACCTTTGACTCTTTATCTATAAATAGGCATCAAACATTGTAGCACGAAGCGAATACTTCGGTGGTTCCCCAGTTCTGTCTTGGTTCCACTGCCTCACAACACAATTTGTTTGTTTGAATATTTTCCTTCATCTTCTTCTTTTTTGCCTTTCTTCAGTTCTCTTTATCGACCTCAACAGGAATTCGAAGAGTTCAAGGTTCTCTGGCTCAATCACCTAGCAAAATAATTAAGCATTGTTTAGAATTGCTTTCAATAATTTTTTTTTTTATTCTTCAAGCAGGAATTTGACCTGAAAAAAATATGGTTCTTGAATCATTGTCATCCCCTCATAGGAGAAGCCAAACCGTGATTCTTGTATCACCTCCACCGGAGAAGCCGTCGCCGATAGGTGGCCAAGAATTTGATAGTTGGTCTATTCTGCTCCAGCGGCACAGATTTCTTCTAACGATGCTAACGCTCTTGGCAATCCTGTGCACCATCTATCTCTACTTCGCGATCACTTTTGGCGTGGCTATAGATTCGTGTTCAGGCTTGTCGGGGGCTAAGAAGGCACTGTGCCAAGCCAAAACTTTGGAAGTCAAGAAGTTTAAGCCATGATCGGAGCCTATGAGTTCAGATCAAGATGTCTCAATTTTTTTTCCTTGTAAGAAAAGGAACACAATATATGGATCCTGATCTGTCTATATGATGCTTGTTTATGGTGTTTCTAAGCTTTTTCAATGCTGTGTAATGGTTAATTGTAGCTATGCATGCCATTTTAACAAATGCTTTTTTTTTTTTTTCAATTTTAACTGATATTTCTTATGTTAACAAATTTTATTCCGTGTTTTCACATGATATCTTTGCTGTGCATGTTATGCCATGACTTTCAACTTAATTAAAATTGATTTAATACTATTATAACAGCTAGAGCCATAGCTATTGACCATAGTTTCTACATTTGTATAACAATTTTAAAGCAATTTTGATCAAATTAAAATAATTTTAATTTGAATAAGTTGATAAAGTGTAGTTAGAATAATTTATGGGATCCAGGTCAGTTCCTTGTTACTGATTCACTATCCCAGAAGGGCAGTGTAGCAGTAGGAAAACAGAAAACACACAATATAGATGATGATACCAGAGAATTTCACATAAGAGAAATGCCTTGCCATCCAAGAGTAGATGTGGCTCTTAAAAATGTAGACAAAAGTTCAGCAATAAGTACTTATTTCAAGGAAGACAATATACAGCATCAAATTTTGTTTTCGAACAATACGATATAAAAGTCAACAATAGACTGCAGTCTCATCAGAAAGAATGATGAGAACAGGCTACGATCACAACTGGAAAACGTTTGTCTGGAACCTTTCGTCATACAACCTCCAATGACCGTATCTCTCTGTATTAAACACAGATCTTGGAATGTAGAAGTTGGGCCTGATGAATGTCTTAAGATTCTTCAAATTGGCAGAAGCCTGCTCTATCCCTCTACATGTCAAATTTGCACAGCCAGAGATATCCAAGAATTCTAGATCTCTACATCCCTCTGAAAGTGAAATGAGGCCCGTAACTGATAATTTAGAAAAACGAAGTTCAACATGTTTCAGTTTTGGCATGAACTTTGCAATTGTCATAGCCTCCCTGCCTCCATCTTGAGGGCAGGCTCTTAAGTAATCATTTGGAACAATACCAGAATGCTGTGAAGGATCAAGCCAGTTCAAGAAGTTTCTTTTGAGAACTTTAAGGTTAGGACATTCCTTCCCAACCACCTCAATTGACTTGAAAGAAACTTCATAGCAATTGCTTATGTCTAATTCCACAAGCATGGGACAGGAAGATGCAATTTTGAACATTGACCTGTCAGTTACACTCTGGCTACTCTTTATAGATAGGATCTGCAAATTCGGTGATCTGAAAAACACAAGTATTTGAAACCTTTGGTTAAATAGTAAAAAAATCAAAGTTCTAATTTAACAACCATGTTATCTGTAGCCTTGATTCGCGGCTAATGTATGAGAGAGAGAGCAAATTGCAATCAGATTGATAAGTGGATATCCTAGCCATTTTTTTTTTTATATATACAAGAAAAACGCACAGCTGCTAATTCACATACTCTAAGTCAAGTTCTTTATACGCCTGGATTTTTATAATGTTAGTTATGGAAACATAAGTTGGAATCTGTTTGTTCTTCTTACAATTACATACCTCATGTAAAAAGGGCAAAAGATAACCTCCATTGAAATGTGTCCTTAAGCTATGAGAATTTCCTTTGTGAATACAGGAGTAACTAACCATAACAATGAAAATAAAGACAGCTCACTGAAATACACACTGTAAATTAAAAACAAGAACAATAAACAGCACAAAATTCACATGTGCAATAGGCACAAAAAGGCATTTATAAAAAAAAGTTCCTTCTAAATGAATTAACTGATACAGGAAACATATAAAAAAAAAACTTGAAGAGATGCAATATCAAATTATTATTATATAGTTACAAATCATGTAATTGCACCCCTAAAACAGTTAGTGATCTTTAAAGTCGTTGGCCAGACTATGGTTGTCAAGGGTGATCTAAAGAGGAGTTAGTGATAAGAAGGGCTTAGATATTATCTTCTAACTCCTCTTCAAACTGAGGATATGAAAGCTTCTGAAGCTTGTGAAAATGAGATGGCTTGTGAGACGTTGCAGAGAAAAATATATAGAATAGGGAAACGGAAGTTAACATCAAAAGAGACACTAAGGATTGATATTACGGCAAGAGACATATGGATGTCTGAAAAGACTAAATAAAGTTCTGACACCTACTGAAAAGAAGAGGATACTAAAAAAGGATAAAAAATACTGATGTATCTTTTTGAAGCTGCAAGTGCCGAAGACATATATTGCAAAAATAAATACGATTAGGATTTTAATCATCCACTGAAAGAGGGGAGAATGTCCATAGGAGACTTATTTTCCAATCATATTAATCCACCAACAGGAGAAGATGATGGAAGCAATAGACTATAACTAATCTCATCTTAGATCATGAACACAACTGGATGAAGAAAAAAGAAACAAAAGGATAATTGATGAAATTTGAATCTCAAAGTTATTGAGAAAAAGAGAAGGGAGAAGGAAAGAGAAATCTTGAAGGTCACCTTTTTTGTTGGTTTTTTTTTATCACCACAACCATCTCTCTCTTTTATAAGCCACTTCTGACATTTTTTTTTTTTAAATACTCACTCCTTTTTGTCATCTCAAACTATTTTTTAATGAGTTTTTTTCATGTTGCTCCCTCATTTTTTGCTTTATTCTTTTCTAATATGCCATCCTTGTTGTTTCAGATTGCTAACCCCCTTTATTTTTGTTAAGGAAAAATGAGGGCCTTGATGAAGCCTGACAAAATTCTTAAGGATACAGATGCCATTGTGTGTGCAATGAAACTGATTTTCACAAGAGAAGTGAGATTGGGGACAGAGATAATCTGTTGGTAGATGATGAGAATGGTGGCCTTAACATCAGCAGGGGGAGAGGAGCAAAGATGGAAGCATGGAGGGTTATGAAGATGACAATGAGTAGCTAAGGTGTTGACATCACAAGATATGGCGCCGCATAGATCAGCTTGGGCGGAGGAGCATCACCTTGTCCCTATGCCAACTAATGCATCACCTTGTCTGTGGTGGCAACATTGATGACTTGAATTCTGTTATTGTTGCCAGGAGAGTTGGATTGCAACACAGGGAGAATGGTTTCTCTATGGTTGCAGTCATAAGGATCATCGTAGTGCTTCCAAAAGGAGGAAATTGGCAATAGGGGTACGACAAGGACACTAAGCTGGAGGTAGGTCAGGTTGCATGTCATATCAAACTCTGCCTCCCATAGGAGATTTGAAGAGGAAAACCTTAGCCATAGGAGAACACTCACTCTAATACCAAATTGAAATGGAAGAAACATTGTGTTACTATTATATAGAGTTACAAGATATACTACTTGCATTAGTATGCCTTAAGACTAGATTATGTGTAATATAGTTGTCTAACCAAGTTCATAGGCCAAATAGATATTGCTAAAGAACTTAACTTTACTCAGACAAAGCCCCATAATGATAGAACTTGAGCTATGATAAGAGTTGGGTTATATTTCTTGCTAGAAATTTTAAATGTGAAATTGTGCATATATAGGAGAGTAGAAAAATAATTGTTAGAACAGAATTTCATCTTCCAAAAGAAAATTGAAAGTTCCATATTCTACCATTAAATTCCACCCATTTTTAAGCAAAACAAGTTTTATTCCCATATTAGATCATGTAATGAGTACAAGCATGATGTTGGACTTCAAGTCCATGACATATGGAATTCCTTTACGAAGCTTGCTATAAATTCAACACAAGTATTTTTTTTTATTACAAAGACTTGTTTTTTAGTCTTAATTCTTGATAAACTAATTTCTATTGTGGAATTGGTTCCGAAGAAGCTTAATTTAGAAAAAGGTGCATTATGTGAATGAACCAATAATGCACCTCAGATATCAATACGCAAAAATTGCAATCAGTTTTTTTTTCTTATCATGAAGATTCAAAGAAATTCTTGCATATGGAGTTTAGATTATCATAAAGCATATCGGAATTTCCTATTTCAATCTTTGCTTACAGTAAACCAGATGCAGATCAGTCAAACTCAAACACAAGGTTATTACTCTAGGGCACAAAAAAAAACATGATGATAACGCAGTAAGGAATCGAATATCTCACCTCTCGGCAGCGAAGCAGAGGGAGTCATCAGAACAATGGCGAACTCGGATCTCCTGCAGCGATCCTTCCGCCCACAGGGCAGCGGACCGGAGCATGGCGTCAACGCGCCTCTGGAACGCCGGGGTCCACCACTCAGCGCAGTCAGAGCGACAAGATCCCGCGAATTCGAACATAGGCTCAAGGTCCAGGGCAACAAAGAGGGACGGATCCCGCGAAGCGTCCCGCCAAGATCGCGAGACAAGCATCGTCCCCTTCCAACGATCCTCCAAAGTCAGCCTGTGGAAGACGTTCGTCAGGCATACTGGCGTCAGATCCGACCAATCACGGGTCGCCCCCGCCTCATTCGTCCCTCCGCCGTCGTCGGTGACCTGTGCCATGGCAACCCCCTTCGAAGGGAACGCAAGCGGCAGGCCGAAATATTAGGGCCTTCAGGTTCGGGTTGGCTAACGAGGCTAAAGCTTACCGGGAAGTACACCTCAGCCTCGGAAATTTTACCATTTTTTGCATTTAAAAATTAATTTCATAATCTTTTTCCGAAGTTTAATATATAATGAAAAGTTACAATAATAAAACGACCATAAATCTTAATGGCCAGACTAGTTAAAAAATTAATCAGATATTATTAAATGCGTGTGACTCGAGGATTAAAATAGGAGACATCGATGACAAGGACAATTTGGCTCGACCCAAGAACTAGAGTAGACGCACCGTCCGTTCCGGTGGCACCGCACCTCCCCGTCACCATCCAAGTACACGATCTCATGCCGCGGCAGGTGCTTCAGGATTGGCCTGTACTTGTCCAACCACTAGAGCTTGCTCATCGAGACGACGAATTGCACATCGCCGTCGAACTGCCGCACCGTTATGGAGCAACCGATTAAGGCGTGGCTCTTTGCATCAATGGTCGGGGGGTCGAGGGTCTGCAGACGCGCACTGGAATAATATTCTGGGCCG
>JBBMJZ010020780.1:0-10728 GCA_037833815.1 Zingiber zerumbet | reverse complement strand
CATTTATTTGAATGTTTTTGAAAAAAATGTCACTTTAGATGATTTATAAAATTTGGGGTGCCTTTTATTTTTCCCTATATTTTTTTAATAAAAAATTAAAATTCTGACACAAGAAAACTCTTTAATCAACTCTCTTCCCTCCCACCCGAACCAAAACCCCACCTCGCCGCCGTCTGCCGCAACGAAGCAATCGGCGTCGACACTCCGAACGCCGGCGAAGTTTGAGATCAGAATGAGTTCCAAAGAGAACTACCGAGCGGAGCTTCGATCCGCCGCCCGCCATCTCAGTGATCGCGGCCTCTACTGTGCCGCCAAATGGTTCTCGATCCCTATCCTTGATTTCCTCGATACTATCGTAACCTCTAACCCTCTTTCCGCTCCCCGGTAGGGCTTTGGAACTCCTCGTAGATCTGGACGTTCTCCCTTCGGCATCCTCGTCGGCTGCCTCCGCCCGTGCCAGTGCTGGCCCCTCTACCTCCGCAACCAGCGGCTTCCGCTCCTTCTCCCACCTGCACCCCGATGCCTCCTGTCGCCGCTGCGTCCGCTCTGACTCTTCAGCTCCCGCGTCAGCCGAGGCCGCTGTCACGCCCCAAGCCGGCGTATCTTATGTCAGCACGCCTCTACCTGCCGATGATGGGTTCGACGGCGGGAGCAATGATCGCTACCTCCTGGCCAAGTCATACTTTGACTGCCGCGAGTACCGGCGGGCCGTCTATGTTCTCGAAAATCAAACTGGGAAGAAGGCCGTTTTCTTCCGATGCTATTCCCTCTACTTGGTACGCTTTGCTCTGACTGCCCTCCCACTAGTTACTGAGCTCGTTTGGTATTTGCAATTTGTTCCTCATGTTGTTTGATGAAATGCATCCACCATTGTTCTTGTTCAATTTGATGATACCTTCTATTTGGAAAAAAGGCAACTAGGAGTCCATCTGACTTTTTACATCCTTTGTGAAAGTTTGTGGGTTTTATATTTTCTAGTGTGTTGGCTTGGTGTGGTGCTTTGTTTCCTGCATCCTTTTTCATCAATTTCACAAATTGGTTAGTTCAAGTGTAGATGGAGATTCTGGCTACCCCCTCATCCTAGTAATAGAAACTTTCTATTGAAATTTCCAGTGAAATCATAGCGATCATAAACAAATATGCCAAAGTCAAAAAGAAAAAGAAAAATCAAAGTTAAATCATTTTGAAATCACTCAATTATAAGATGAATCATTGGGATCTTAAGGAAAATCCTCCAATTATTAAAGATATGTTTGATTTTGTGAAGAATCTCCAGATTTGTCTTTTTTAGTTAAAATTTTAACCCCGTACCTAAGCTAGGCCCTCCTAGAAGCAAACAAGTGATCTACAATAGTGTCAGAACAAGAAACAACACAAAATCTTACTAAGCGAACTCGACCCCATGACCTGAGTTCAGGGAGAGAATATAAGAGAACTCAATTCCATGACTTGAGATCGGGGAGAGAATATCTAGAGAGCTTGATCCCATGAGCTGGGTACACCTCTGAGGTGGTCTGACTTGGATGGTGTAGTATGATATACATACACTAGAGCAAATGTCAAAAGGTGCCTGATTTGTGTAACATAGTGCCTTAGATGTTTAAGTCAATAGGAGTAGTAGAAGCGACAGCAAAGAGAATTGCGAGAGGGTGAGAGATTTGATATTGCAGAAATATGCCAACAATGTGTATACTAAGGTGGAAGTATGATTTGGCCTGCTTAGTGTGGTTTGACTGGTTGAGGATGGAGAAGTCCACTAACAAGGTGGGCTGGCACAATAAGGTCTAACCTGCACATATGGGAACAAGCGTCAGGGGCCAGAGTTGTCTGGCAAAGCCCATCCAATGTCTAAGTAGTATCAATATGTGGAATGGTAAAAATATGGAAAAATCAGAAAGAGAGATCCCTTCCAAATACTGACACGCCTTGGTATTTATAAGTATGGGATTGGAAGCTACTTATGGAGATCATGCCCACGATCTCTCAGCCCTTAATCACCTCCGTTAACTACCTCCATTGATGTCAGTCGTTCTGTTGTTACTGGCCATTAACTCCATAAGTAGTTACCGTGAGTCATGTTCACGAATGACCAATAACCGCATGTGCGGTAGTAGAAGCTTGGAGAGAAGAGTTCGAGAAGCTCGGAATGCTCAGAGGGGAGTGCTCGGCGAGTTCGAAGTAGGGAACTCAAGGAGCTCACGAAGAGTAAGCTGGGAAGATCCTGGGGCTTTGGAACACGTAAGTGCAATATGCCGATGTAGTGTGAGGCCACGTAGGCATGGACCTGCTGACCTGGGATAAGGTGGATATCAGGGGTATCAATTAGTCTTATAGATCACAAACTAGAAGTTAGATGACAAGGATTAGTAAGCATCAATGGAAGAGAAGTCAAGGAATGCAGTGCTTGGTTCTTTGTAGTAAGTCTTTAGGGGCATTTTTGAGTGAGTCCCAACCAGAACAGCTGCACAAGTCCAAAATAATTCTGTGTCAATTGAACTCAAACAGTTAGCAATTTTACTCATAAAGGTACTGCTCTATATGTCTGGAATAGAATTCCGATATTTGATACTAGAGCACCAACCATATAATAGGAAATCCATCTCTATTTATCTCCTATAGACTTTGTCATTGGAATTCCAGAGTTAGAAATGCAGATGGAACATTCTCCTATATTACTGGGAAAAGTTTCAGTAAACTTGTCAAAAACAACACTCTCCATTCTATGGCACATACCAAGTTTTGCCAGTAATATGGTTTCTATCAGCAAGATGACCCATTAACTTAATTTTTGTGCTAAATTCTCTGCAACTTGTGAAATTCAGATGCTAGGATTGGGGAGGATGATTGACAGTTCTAGAGAAGATAATGTACTCTACTACTATGAGGATGATGGTTATGTGAGAAAATAGGCTACTTTGTTCAAAGTAACTCCTTTTTAATAATGATAAAATAATGGTGTAGCATAATAGATTTGGCCATTCCAATTTCATTATTTAAACACTTGTTTTCAAATTGTTTATGAATAAAAATCCTAGTTCCTTTAGTTGTGAGTTTCGTTAGTTAGCTAAATATAGATGCATATCTTTCCTCTTCAATCATTTATAGAGTCTCTTGATTTCTCCCTAATCGATAACAATGTATGGGGATTCACTTGTATCAAAAATATCACAGGTACTGAGTAGTTCATTGCACTCATTGATGATCACACTAGAGTTTACTTGCTCCACCTTCTTAAATAAATATATGAAACTAGAAAAATCATTTCCTTCAATTATAAGAAACCAGTTCTACACCTCCACTGAGATTTGGGAGAGCTGAGATTTGGGAGAAATATCCTCTCTTATTGTGGATGCTCTGATATTGCATGCATGCGTCCCCTAGAAAATGAACATCAACTTTTAATTAGGTTGCATGCATACTACACATTTTTCTTGAGTGACTCTTCCTCTTCCCTAGAAAATGAACATCAACCTTTAATTAGGTTGCATGCATGCAACACATTTTTCTGGTAAGACTCTTCCTCTTCCCTAAAAAATAAACATCAACCTCCCTTGCAAACTTATTTCTCTTTGCATGGCTCGTCAATATTTGAAGTTTGTTTTTTCTTTAATTTGAAGTTTAATTTTGATTGTGAAGATAAACTATTTCAATATTTGAATGTTAGTGAATTCATATTTACATTATTGTTTAATAGTTTACGGATTATAATTTTGTTAGTGAAATATGTTGGCAGAAATTTCCTATATATGTTTGAATTGCATAAATTTATACCCAAAGTGCCTTACTTCAGTAAGGCGTGCGTCTCACCTTGCGCCTAGCACCTTAGGCCCCATAGCACCTATGCACTTTTGGGCACCTCACGCCTTAAATAACTATGTGCTTACTCAAGAACAATGGTTCCAGAGAAGATAGGCGTTCTAGAAAGGAATGATACTTAGATTACCTAAGGGTAAAAATATTGGGATGTAAGTGGGCTTTTACAGTTAAGTGCAATACAGAGGGAAGTGTTAATTGTACAAGGCAAGACTTGTTGCAAGAACTTTAGACTATTAGGAGAGTTTTACTCCTGTACTAAATTTAATATAGTAAGAGTACTGCTATCATTAGCATCCAATCCTGATTGACCACTACAATAATTAGATGTGAAGAACATTTCTAGATGATGACCCACATTATGAAGTTTATATGGATATTCTTCCAGGTTACGGAAAGGAAGGATGAAAAAAAACTCTATGAAAAGTTCGCTCAAGTGGTCAAGAGACAAGGGTTTACAAAGGTTCAGTTGTATCTCACAGACTTTTACAAACACTTTGAAAGATGGTAAATTACTATGTTTAATGTATGTAGGTGACATCAATTTCCTAGGGGATAACCATGAAGAATTAAATTCTTCAAAGAGATACCTTTGAAGGGATATTCATGAACTAAAGAGATGGCTGTTAAAGACATGGATATGTTGTGTTGCAGATTGCATGATGTACCTATGGGGCTTAATATTAAGTTAGCCTTGGAGGGTGTTTGCAAGGTTGATTGAAAGTAGTACTAGAGGATAGTGGGTAAACTAATTTACTTATCCCCAACACGATTTCACATAGTTTTTGCAATTAATCTGGCTAGCTAATTTATGCACTCACCCAATACAAACACATGATGTGGTGTATAGAATTTTGAGGGATCTAAAGATCTCTTTTGGAAATCTAAAGAACACTTGGAAGGGGTTTGTTTTTTATTAAAAAAAAGTGATAACAGGATGACTGGGCAGGTTCTTCTTTGCGTAGATGATCAACTTTGGGTTATTGTACTCACCCAATACAAACACATGATTTGGTGTATATAATTTTGAGGGATCTAAAGATCGCTCTTGGAAATCTAAAGAACACTAGGAAAGGGTTTGTTTTTTTTTAAAGAAAAGTGATAACAGGATGACTGGGCAGGTTTTCTTCTTTCCGTAGATGATCAACTTTGGGTTATTGTACCAATGCTTAGGGTAATCTTATGACATGGAGAAGTAAGAAATAGTCGGTAACTGTGAGAAGCAACGTAGAGGATGAATTTCAAGCATTGGCTCACAATATATGTGAACGATTATAACTAGGGAGGCTTCTAAATCAGCTAAAACTGTAAGTATAGCCTGTAATCTTATTCAACATGACTGAAAAAAAAAAATCTAGAGGTTGCCTACCATTTTATAAAAAAAAAAAATTGATAATGGGACTGTGTAGATGACATATATTGCTACCAGAGAGCAAACTACTGGCATTCTTGTAAAGGGTCTTCAAAAAGCAAGTATCGAAGATTTCATGAGCAAGATGGGAATGATCAACAATGTTGATCTGTCTTAAGGGGGAGTGTAGAAATCCCCATCTTTTTTGGGAATGATTTGTATGAGATATATGCTTTCCTTTTTCTTACCGTTAGTGCAACCTTGGTGCCATAATGCACCTGATATTTTTTACGACACATTGACTGGAGGATTTTATACTGTTCTACCATTATAGTCATAACCATTAAGCTTTATCCAGTTTTCTGTTCCATAGGCAGGAGAAAAGCGCAAGGAGGAAGAGATGTTTGAACTTGAGGGATCTTTGGGCAAGAGTGATGCTGTAAACAGAGAGTTGATTTCTTTAGAGAGAGAACTATCTTCGTTAAGGAGAGCTGGCAGCATTGATTCATTTGGTTTATACTTGTATGGCATCATCCTCAAAGATAAAGGCTGTGACAATGCTGCTATGAAAGTGCTTGTGGAGTCTGTTAACTGCTTTCCATGGAATTGGAGTGCTTGGTTGGAACTTCAAGCCCTTTGCACTACTGCTGACACTTTGAACAATCTGAATCTAAAAAACCACTGGATGAAGGACTTTTTTCTTGCTAGTGCATATCAGGAACTGAAGATGCATGAAGAAGCTTTGAAAAGATACGAACGCTTGTTAGGGGTTTTCCAGTCTAGCAACTATATTCAGTCTCAAATTGCAACAGTTCTGTATTGCTTGAGGGAGCTTGATGATGCTGAACTAATCTTTGAAGACCTTCTCTGCAAAGATCCTCACCGTGTGGAATCAATGGATGTCTATTCGAATTTACTTTACGCGAAAGAATCTTTTTCTCCTCTGAGTTTCCTTGCCCACAGGGTGTCTTTAACAGACAAATATAGGCCCGAGTCTTGCTGCATCATCGCAAATTATTACAGTTTGAAGGGACAACATGAGAAATCAGTTTTATACTTCAGAAGGGCGGTCAAACTTAACAGAAAATTCCTTTCAGCTTGGACTCTAATGGGCCATGAATATGTTGAGATGAAAAACACACCAGCTGCAACCGATGCCTACCGCAGGGCCATTGAAATAAATCCTAGAGATTACCGCGCGTGGTATGGTTTGGGGCAAACCTATGAGGTGATGAGCATGCCTTTCTACGCCCTTTACTATTTTCGGAAATCGTCATACTTGCAGCCTAACGACTCTAGGCCTTGGATCGCAATGGCTCATTTGTACGAAAGTGCACCACTTCAGATGCTCAATGAGGCCATCAAATGCTTCAAAAGGGCTGCAAACTGTAATGACAGTGAAGGCATCGCCCTGCTTCAGCTCGCCAAGCTGCATGATGCTCTTGGGCATTCTGAACGGGCTGCATTTTTCTACAAGAAAGATCTCGATAGGATGGAAGCTGAAGAGAGGCAAGGGCCTAATATGGTTGAAGCAATGTTTTACCTCGCTAAGTATTACCAAACTAAGAAGAGATTCCAAGAAGCAGAGTACTATTGCAGGAGGCTCTTGGATTATACTGGTCCGGTATGCACTTTCATTATTTGAGTAGGATGTACAGGAAATGCCAAACTAAGAAAGGATTCACTTGTTGTTTTTCCTTTTTCAATTTTCAAAAGGAAACTAAGATAGCTTCTTCTTCTTACGACGTTACTGAACTTGCAGGAGAGCGAGACGGCAAGAAGTCTTCTAAGAGGATTGGAAATATCTCCAGACATGGAACATTTTGGTCCATGACTCCAAGTTTGTAGCTCCAGCAATATTTAGAGACATCTCAATTAGTGGTCATCTGGTAACATTCGAAGTAAGTTCTTTTTAGCTGCACTTATTAGTGAAATCTTTTCAGAATCTCCTTGCTACCATGTTTGAAACTTTTAGGCTGCATTTAGATTTTTTTTAAAATATATTTCTATTCAGTTTATAAAAACTAATTTTTAAAAAGTGTGAAAATGGTGTGTTGAAATAGAAAATGGAAAATTAAAATTCTGTGAATCTTCATTAAATTATCACTGTGATTTAAATTTATCAATAAGTGAGACATGCTTTCATGATTGCATTTAGAAAAAATTAACTAAATTATTTATTATCGTTAGTTATGCTCATTATTGTTACATCCGCAGGACATCGTTCTATGTACAAAACAATAGTATAAAACAAAACATAAAGGCATTGTTAATTATTAGAATGCGTTCGTTAAAAAAAAAATAATCAAAAGAGCACTCTAATATATATCTCGTACTGAAAATATTTTTATTCTAATTTTATTGTTACATTGTATATGCTACAACGTGTTGAAATAATTTTTTTTGTTCAATTTAATTTTAAAAAATACATTATATTATAAATAGCACTTTATATTAAAAAAATCCTAAGTCAAAATTATTAAATTTGATTCAAATCATGGTTAAAATCACGTAGGACATCTACAGTGGAAATATTTAATGGCAATATTTTTTCAAATATTCCTCAATTTTAAATATTCCTAGTTGGAATGGGATATTATCAAAGCAATTTGAAATCACCGGGCGAGTTATGTATGGTGATTTCTCTCTCTATTTTTTTAATAAAAAATTATAAAAAAATTTAATGATGGAATTTGGAATATTTGAGAGTGATATATGTGATAGATGGATTTCATCACTATTTGGTTTGTGGAATATTTGATTTTAGAATTTGAGATATTTGAGGAGGGAGATATATGATTGATGGTAATAAAGGTGTCAATTTAAGTAAGTTGGGTCGGGTTGAGTTTTTTTTAGCCCGACTCAAACCCGACCCGAATCCGAGTTCAACCCAAAACACCTGAACCTGAATCCGACCAACCCGAATCCGATCCAGATAACTAGAAAATTCGATTTAAAATGACTTTTTTGAGCTATTTTCTCTATAATTCTTCACTTTTATTTCAATACTCCATCATTATCATACAAACATGATATTAATATACATTAAAACATCTTAATTTTTAAAATAAAATTTGATTTAACCCTTAAAAAACCCATAAAATCCTATATTTATGTCAACTTGGGTCAACCTGAACCCAACTCGACCCAACCCGAAAATTTTTAACTTTTCAACCTTCTAACCCAACCTGAACCTGAAAATACCCAATCCGAACTTAATTTTTTTCGGGTCGACTTAGATTGGGCCGTCAAGCCGGGTTCATTTTTGACACCCTAGATGATATGAGTGTGGGGATTAAAAATATTTGATAGAAATTTTAGTTTTACCGTGGATGCTCAGTAATTATTTAATTATTTAAAGTGAATTCAAGTTGTAATTGATTTGAAGATGGCTACACTTTTATAGGTGATTTTGATATAATTCAAATAATTTTTACTAAATTGTTAAAAAAAAATCCGATATAATAGTATTCTAGATATAATATTTTTGATAAGTTGAATTGGTTTATTTTAACAAGTTGCTACTTACAATAGTACTGAAATTAAAGTTTTTTCGGTATAAAATATGTTAGGGTGCTTTTTTAATTTGTTTTTTAAAATGCCTTTTAATTGTTACCCTAGATTATATAGGATTTACTACTATGAGATTTTGAATTGTTCTAGTTGGTAAAAATGAATAATATATGATAGCATGGTTATGATAAATGAATAATTTAATTAATTATTCAGTGTATTTGTGGGTATTGTTAACAAATTAAATTATAATCATAGTAAATATAAAACATTTAAAAAGTTAATAAAACAATTTCAATTAAAATTGGATAATATGGATAATAAATATGGCAAAAATTCTCAAAATTTTAATTTTAATTTGTTTTAGATTCTGTGGACTATTTTTCTTTGTTTTTCGAATAAATTATTTTGTATAATTTAAGAAAAATATTGCTCCATTGGCCCAGAACTAGGTGAGAAATTCTACTAAACCGTTTAGCTCAACTTGGAATGATAAATTTAAAATTACGAAACATGATGGTTATATTTATATTCTTGAAATTGGATTATTTTTTATTCAAATTTAGGTTTCGAGCTAGGAGCGCAAACTAATTGAATCAAATTGAATATTATAAAATTTTGAAATTCGAGTTCAAAAAAATATATGAAATATTTGAATTAAGTGCAAAAATATAAATAATCTTAATTCTAGTTCGATTTGAAATAAAATTTGAGCTTGAATTTGATTCAAATTGTTTGATCCTTAATTCGGGTAGAATTGAACTATATCTCGAAATAATTCAAACTCGAGTTCAATCCAAGCTATTCCAATAATATATCCGAATCAAAATGGTGTACAATAAAATAAAATAGATAGAGGTCAATTCAAGTTTAGATCGCTAGCCGTTTGCGAATAATCAAATAAAATACTATAATTTTAAATTTGATTAAAATAATATTAAATATGCTCGAATTTGCATCCAATTTGATAATTTAAAATACGAATTTGCAGGCCCATGTCATACATAATTTTTCAAGGGTAAATTTTATCCTGCCTGTACAAACAGTGCCCCAACCTCTCATAATGAGATGGTGGGATCCACTGCTTAAGTGTAGATCCTACCATCCCAATGTGAGAGGTTAGGGTACTGCCAGTAAAGACAGGATCGAATTAACCTTTTTCAAGCCAGTGGAATGAATAATGTTTATTAAATGAGCTAAACAAAACATTTAAAGCAGAGCAGATGGAATGAGCTAAATAAAATATTGTATTGAAACATTTAATGATAGTAGGATTATTCTTTAAATGTAATATGTTTATAAATCACATATATTATTATAAATTATTATCTTTATAATGACTATTACTTATTGGGAAGCATGCTTGGTTGAATTTCTTAGGCCATGTAAAAACCCATTGCTTTTTCTTCCATGCTAGTCTCATCTCCAACTCTCTCTAGCCACACCAACAATTATTTGCCATATCGAAGAGGATATAGAGGCATGTCTTTTGTAGTACATCTATATGTTTTTCTTGTAGATGGTATGTTCACCATCTTTAAAAAGAACACATCCTCCTATCAAAAATTTTGATATCAATATCTTTTCAACTCTATGGAAACCTCATTGGACCTATGTGGTCCTTGTGCCTTAGTTAATGTCTTTGCAACATCTTATGAAATACTCTTTTAACTTCCTCCAACTAACACTTCACTTTGGATCAACTTGATTGAAACTCTTTTAAGATCTTCTTTCCACTAAATCTCACACTATTTATTCCTTCTCATGATAAATAAACACTTTGTTCTCTTATGGTGGTAAAAAAACATCATCGGAGTTTATAAACATTCAAGATTTGTATATCTTCGTGTCCACATTGACAAAACAATGATGACTTTGTCATCATAATCCTTGTTATAATTAGACTTATTTAGGATTAAAATTGTAAATTAATTTCTTATATACGATGGATGACTCGTTTGTATTTTGTAATGGTCTTCGTTTAATGTATTAATACATCCATACTAATTCGTAGCTTATTCTTTGTTCCTTTCACTATATATGTTAAACCT
>JBBMJZ010020759.1:0-10730 GCA_037833815.1 Zingiber zerumbet | reverse complement strand
GATAATTTGACCAAATGTGATTCATATTCAAAATAAATGTTTACAAAAAGCTTAGGCTTTTAGTATACACTCTAACACCCACATGAATAGACAGCAAATTTAAATGAATTTGCTTTTATGTTTCTTGTACAAGGGAATGCACTCCTCAAGTTTCCTTTTTCAAGCGGCTGTATTCACATTTACCCATCACACTCAATCAATAAAGTACAAATTGCTCATGATAAGATCCTTCTCATTTTCGATTTGTAGATTAGGAATAATGATCTGGTTACAGGAGATTGATGGTCTTAAATCATTGATATCTGACTCTGCTGAAGACAAAGACATGAGCAACATGGCAGCTGAGGAATTAGAGCAAGCTCTAGTAGAGGAGAGAAGGTTTCAACATTTACTGCTCAAGTCATTGCTTCCTAAGGATGATGCGGATGAGAGAGATTGCATACTGGAGGTTAGAGCAGGTAAACAATGATAATGTTTCTCTATTTAGTTCTTCAACCTGCTCTTTAACTTACATTATTCTCTATTCCATTGATAGCTTCCTGGTTGTTTATTGCGATTTATTGTCATAAAATTATCAGGTACTGGTGGTGAAGAAGCTTCATTATTTGCAATGGATATATTCAAAATGTATGTGTTCTTTCAAAAATATGCATGGTCTCACAATTGATTCTTAAATAAGGATATGACAGGTATGAAAAATATTCACAGAAGAGAGGTTGGAATTTTGATGTTATTGCCATAATGGAATCTAATATTAAAGGATATAAGGTAGTTTTCTGTTCTTGACTAGCTCTAACATATTTGATCCACATTTTGAATGTTTGAGTAGATACATTTGGTCTCTTTTGTTAAAGCTTAGCTGAGAATTGTTCAACAGGAAGCAAGTGGGACAATATCTGGACCTGGTGTATATGGTAGATTGAAATTTGAGAGTGGGATCCACAGAGTTCAGGTTTAAGGATGATCGTTGATGTATATTTTTGTTTGTTTCCCCCACTATTAGAAGATATTATTATGCCTTCGTTTCTGAGATTGAAATCATCTTTGTAACAGCGTGTTCCGGTGACAGAGAAATCTGGACGGGTGCATACAAGTGCAGTTTCTATTGCCATACTTCCTCAAGCTGATGAGGTCATTCATTTCATATACCTACTACTGTTGGATTACCATTAAAAGTTAAACATCTTATGTAAACGATTCACGGAACTATACAATGAATGACATATTAGGTGGCATTCAATTTGCACCATTTGTGATCCAATTTGAGCTCAAGTTCATTCACATATCTTCCATTAGTAAATTTAGTTGGATTCACTCTAATTATATAGGCTACAGTCGTTTAAAATGTCTCAGTTGATTGTTCTGCCTTTATTGCTGAATTCTCCTTGCTAGTTAAAGTTCTCATTATAAGTGTTCCAAATTCATAAGTTGGTATATAGTTTTATCTTCTTCGCAAGATAACTTTTATTCATTAATTTCCAGATCTTGGTTTGGCTTTAAATCTTTTAGTATGGTAAGTTAGGACTTGCTATGTGTCACCGATTCTGACTTCTTGAAGGCGTGACGTAAATTGCAACTGTCCAATCTGCACAATGGAAAGTGGAAATTGTCAGTGCTAAATATGCTCCACTGTTGTGATATCTCCATTGGTATATGTGATCACACTACGTATATTATAGTTAGGTTATCAAACCTTAGTTAATTGCAGAAAGAGCTGATTCGTCTGAATGGCTATCCTCATCCACTCACAAAATTTCAGATTAGACCAGTTCATTCCTTTGATATGGCTTCAATCATGAATCATTCAAAACAACCCTATTAACTGGTCCTGATCTCAAATAATTGGCTGCCATATTTTTATTCATTTGAAGTCTGCTTAGTTTTTCTAATAGGAATGCCTTCTCTGAAGTCAGAACTATTCTTGTTTTCTTTCATATAATCTTAAACATAATACATCTATACATTGTTGTCTTTTTTTTCCCTCTAGGTTGATGTCCAACTTCGAAATGAAGACTTGAGGATTGATACTTACCGATCTGGTGGCGCTGGAGGTCAGTCTGTAAACACCACAGATAGTGCAGTCAGGGTTACTCATATACCAACAGGAATTGCAGTTGCGATACAAAATGAAAGATCACAACACAAGGTATATATTCACTTAGCTTCTACATTTCCTATCTCCGGCAAATAGATTGCTTTTTTATTAGAATTATTATGTGCCATACCCGCTTTTTGTTCTTCAGAACCGTCTGCAAGTTAATCTGTAGAGAATTACCAAAGGGGTGTAAAGCAGTTTGTAAACACCTAAAAAGTTTGATCACTATAACCTACATTACCAAAGGGGATGTTATTTGTAGTTGGGTGAAAACCGATTAATCCTGAAAATAGATTGGTTTTATAGTGATCGTTCATGTAGCCTATTCAAGTGAGTTCTAGATATCTGTAGAGAATCCATTGTCCTTAGTTTTTGAATTCAACCTTCTTCACTCAGTCCTTAGTTTTTGAATTCAACATTCAACCTTCTTCACTCAGTCCTTAGTTTGTGAATTCAACCTTCTTCATTCAGAATAAGGCAAAAGCGCTCGAAGTATTGCGTGCTAGGCTGTATGAAATGGAGAGGTCGAGACTTCATACGAGCAGGTCAAAACTTCGTGCGGAGCAGGTTCGTGGCGGTATTCAGCATTCACTTTTGATATATCCCAACGTCCAATAAGCATTCCAAGGTCTTTTACAGATTGGAAGCGGCGATAGGTCAGAGCGTATCCGAACCTATAATTTCCCTCAAGGTCGAGTCACTGACCATCGAATTGGGATAACAAACCATTCGATAGAAGATGTCATGGAGGGAGAGTGCCTAGACGTGTTCATCGATGCTCTTCTCTTGCAAGAGGAAATGGATGCCATTGCCTCATTCAGCAGTCAGTGATTGACAAAACATAGTTCCTGGAATGGATTCAATCGAAGAATAAGAAACAGCTCGCAGTCAGAATCGATAGTATTCGGTTTTTGTTCGTTGGTGATTTTGAAACTGGGAGATTCCTTACATCTAAATTCCTTTGGTATCTATAAAGATTCCATTATGTTATTGAATACCTGTTTGTTGATTCTGTGCATTGCAGCATTGTTTATGCTGTAAACTGAGTAGCTCGATGCAGGAAACTCCTGCTATTGCGGAGTCCCAGAGAAGGATCCATTCTATGTAGTCTTACTATGTTTTTTTGTAAGAGGCTATTTTTAGGATTCGAATTCGTGACCTTTTGGTCACAAAGTAATAACTTTACTGTTGCGCCAAGACTCCCCTTCTTATATTGTAAACTGTAATCCTCAGGAATGATAGAATCATGAGGCAAACGATCTGAGGTTACCAAATGAAGTTTTGTTTTATCAATATTTTTGAGATTGTAAATGAATCAAATGTAATTTAGGATTTGATTTGCTAAGTTTGTTTATCATAAATCAGATTAATTAAATGAATAAATTTAATAATTTATTAAATTAAATGAAGGGTAAAAATAATATTATTTCTTCAAATCATATGAGCGCTCTTTTAATATATATATTTTTTTAAACTCAGGAGAGTGTGTTCTACCTATTAGTTCCTTTCTAAAATGATACAGTTGTTTTAAATACATTGTTTAATATGATTAATTTTGGTCACAATATTAAGTTTTGAGCCGACTAGGCATAGGCATGTAGTAGTTACAAATATTGTAGTTAGTTATGATTTTATAATTGATATAATGTGAATGTTATCGAATAGAAATGTCTGAGTTGCAGTAGTCACAATTTAAATATGAATGTTAAATGAATAATTTATGTATTGTAATAGTTATAAAATCTTAACTACTATATATATATTATAGCAGTTACGATTTTATAACTGCTATAATATGAATATTATATGAATAGATTAAATATACATAGTAGTAATTATGAAATCTGAACAAGTTAAATTTATATTATAGTAACTATGATTTCTATTATAACATGAATATTTAATATTGAAAGAATAGACCGGTTTAAAATTTAAAACGTGTGAGAGAAGATAAATTATGTTCGGGAGAGGTTGGTTAAGTAGAGAGCCTTTTTGAATAAAAAGAGATGCCCTTTTTTTATTATTCCCTCGAAATGAATGAACATATTAGGAACATAACTGAGTGATTTAGCCTATTTTTTTAAAAAAAAAAAACAAAAAGAATAGATGTTTTAATATATTTTGATAGAAAAAATTTTTAATAGCCTTTTTATACTTACAAAATATGGGGTTGTCTAAGCAATATTAAAAATTGGGGAAGACTTGGAAAATTAACCGAAAACAAACTGTGCGGGCGTGCAACTTTTTCCCAAGTAAAACCCGAATCCGACCCGTCCTCCTCGAGCAGTGGAAACCCGATCCGTTAAGTGCCAAAATGAATTGCAGTCTGCCGACTCGGAGGCGGAGCTAGTTTTGGAAAGGGATGGCGTCCTGCGGCGCCGCTTGCGACCAGTCCCACTGCCGGCGACCGGATGACAGCGGCGGCGCAGAGGAGGATGTGCCGGAGAGGTTCTCCGGATCCCGTGATTCTGACACATCGAAGACTGCCGGAGACGGGGACTTGGCCCGCTGCAGCAAGTGCGGAGAGGAGCCCAAGGCGGGGACGCATAGGGTACTCAACGGGATGTGTGCATCCTGCTTCCGTTCCTACCTATACGGCAAGTTCAAGCTCGCCGTCTCCACGAACGCCATGATCTCCCCCACTGACAAAATCCTAGTCGCCTTCTCCGGCGGCCCGGGCTCCAGGTCCTCCTCGCCTATTCTCTTCCTTTACTAAAGAGGAAAACGTAACAAATGAATCATCTTTCTCTTTATTCGTGATTAATTATGTTGTTTAACTACGCAAACTTTTTCTCTTCCATATTAAATTGTCTAGCGAAGGGTTTAAGATATTTTTCCAACTCAGGTCCGTGTTAGAGAAAATCTTGAGAAATTCATAGAATAAAAAGCAAATTTTTGTAGCAATACAAGTAGACAGGAATGAAATTGATGTAGTTAATTTCAAATATATCCTGAATTTTAGTAAAGAAAACATCTTAGAATTAAAGAAAAGTGATCCCCATGGCTTAAACTCCCATAGATCCCCCTATGACGTACTACTATTGGAAAATATTTTGCATGCTACTAACTATATGACAATCAAAACTCCTACTTTGCTTGGTGACTTCTCCTAAGACCAAAGAATTTTTAAGTGAGCCCCACGATTAACTCCTAAAGATCCTCTGGATGACTTATCCCTCTTTAAGAGACTTTCAAGAAAGATGAAAATGGTGTTTGAATTAATATTTTTGGCAACATTTTAATAATTTGAATGGTAAAATGACAAAGTATTAATTGCTTGGTGAGCACAAAAGAGATCTGCTTATTTTGCTAGTAATGGGGTTCAAAAATTGAATATGACCAAAAGGTTGAGCTTTTATGAGAATTAATTCTTAAAAATTGCTAATTGATTGGTTATGTGTGATTGCCTCAGCACAGCCTATAGTTGATTTGAAGCCGTAGTTTACATTTCTTGCTATTTTTTTTTTGAAAATTTTCCAATATTATTTATTTCCAAGCATCGGAATTTTTCCATGGAGACATCTTATTCAATTATCTAATGTTTTCTTTCCGTGGCTCATTATATTTGTTTGTATCAGAGTTGCTCTACAATTTGTTCATGAGATGCAGAAGAAATCGCTGGAAAGCTGGGATGCAAGCAAATCTCAATCTTTACCGGTTTTCAGTGTGGGTGTTGCTTTCGTTGATGAAAGTATAAACTCTGTGATCCCATCGCCCAAAATAGACAGGATCTTCGAACATATCAAGTTGATCGTGTCATCTCTGGTTCCTGGTCATAAGGATTTGCATATTGCACCAATTGAGGATGTATGTTCTATGGGTTCTGATGATGGGACAACTAGATTGAACAAGTTACTGAATTCAGTCTCTGATGTTACTGGAAAAGAAGATTTTCTGGATCATTTGTGCATGCTTTCATTACAAAAGGTTCTAATTCTAATTACTTGTATTTATACGTGGACAAAAAATTGTAAATTTGTTAAATGTTAAATGATCTTCACCAGATTGCTTTGGATAATGGATACACTAAACTTGTGATCGGGTCCTGCTCATCAACTATAGCACGCCATGTAATATCAGCAACTGTTAAGGTTTGTAATTTTTCAAGCTCTGTGCTCTTACTTGTTTGCACATTTTCAAATTCATATCAAACTAGAGTGCTTGTAGTTTCCTATTCATATTCATCTTTTGTTAATTCTTCCTGTCATCTTTTGATTACCACCATTTTATGTATCAGATAAGGCCAATTTTTATCCTTCACTTTGTTTGTTATGCACATTGAACATTTTTTTTCCTTTTAATGAAAATTCAGACTCTAGCTTCAGTTTCTTTTTTTTTTTTTTAATGAAAGTATGAAAGCCACTCACATGTGCTTTCCAATTTGGTAACATTTTTTTTCTAAGTAGTTTAGTACAGAACTTTAAATATAATACAGTTTTGCACACTATTATTCCATGATAAATTTGGGGATTAGCACAATTTTGTAACCATTGCTGTGTCAAAATGTTTGTAGCATCTCACATCCAAGTCCATGTTTTATTATTGAAACATTTATGAGACTTGCAGCATTGGTTAAACTTTGCTTTCAGGGTCAAGGTTACTCGCTTCCCGCTGATGTGCAGTATGTGGATGCAAGGTGGGAAGTTCCAGTCGTGCTTCCTCTTCGTGATTGCTTAACAGATGAACTAAATTTGCTTTGTCAGCTTGATGGGTAAGACATATTTATAGCAGCACATTAATACTTCGTATCTGGATTGTTCGACTAATTGATTAGATAGTCTGGAGACACTGCAGCTGTCCAAGAGGCCTTCCAGCTCTAATAGTATCAACAATTTGGTTTCATCATTCATATCCCGCTTACAGGTGAAGTTTCCTATTATCCTCCCATTAAATGTGCTATATATTCAGTTTACCCGATTTGACTTATACTTGATTGCTTCAGCTACTTTTACTTGTCTTTCTGTTCCAGTGACGATTAAAGAATTTGTTGCATTTTCAGGATGACAACCCTGCCCGTGAGCGCACTATTGTAAGAACTGCAGAAAAGCTCAAGCCATTTGGATTCAACAAGTTTGTTGAGAATAAATACCACGAGTTCATCCCTTCTCGTCTGCGTTGCAAGTTTCAGAATACCAACAATGGTGAATCTGATCTAGCCGATGTCTTTTGCACATTCTGCATGAGTCCTCTAAGTGAGTCAGAACTCCATGACATGTATGGAAAGTCCCAAACTATGGTTGACACATTTACCGCGGCTTGTTGCCAGAGCTGTTCATTCCAGATCTTGCCAAAGGAGTCTGAATCTCTCCAACACTTCCTTTCCTTCCTGCCACAATCAATGACAAGAAAAGTGGCAGATAGCACGTTGCAACAAAGTCTGCTGAGGTAATAGTTGTTTCGTGCGTTTATACACGGCACATATGATGTCTTCATAGGCCCAAAACGAATCTTTACCATCTCCCTTAGAACTCTTCATTGTTTGTTCAGGGAAATGATAGATGATTGTCTGCTGGTTGATGATGATGCTGATGGTGATAGAACTTGAAAGTATAAAACCATCTCGCCATTCTCAGCTTTTCTCATGGTAATGCATAATCATCATAAAGTTTTTAACATTATGGATCTCTTGTCTCCCATTTTGTAGTAGAATCAAAGCTCTATGGTCTCTGAATTTAGGTGTTTTACTATTAGAAATATATATTTTTTCTGTGTTGTTGAAGATTTTCCTAGTACAATATATTAAGAAATGCTGAACACATCAACTTGATGATGCTGATGCTCTTTTTGGAAAATATGATAAAGATCAGTTATGTTTCTTTGATTTATCGAAACTTTGAAGTTCTTGCTATTCTTTTTTTCCAAAAAAAAAGAGTGAAAGTTTATCATAGTATACAAAAGAAAGTTCATAGCATACTGTTTATATATAGTTATATACATGTACAAGCCTGCAAAATTTTGAACCAGATCAAAAGAAACCGAGCAGATTCAGATCATTCTGCTGCACTGCGGCGCACTGAGATAAACACTGAATTAGCGCCTTTTTGGTCTCTGTGGTTTGGTGGAGCTGCTCTTGCCGGGGAACAGGCAGCAAAGGTATAGAGGACTAGGAGACGGGCGGTTGACCGCCGGCGAGATAATTCCATGTCTGCTTAGTGTGCTTGATTTGGAGTGCTGCTGCTGCAGCTCCTCCGGTGATCTGCTGCCGTCCTCCCGATGATTCTTGACCCGAGACGGATACTGATCTCGTGATGCTAAGAATGTCTCGTCCCACACCAAACCTGACGACCCTGACCGCCTGAACGTCGTCTCCGACCTTCGCAGCTCAGCCATGATCACTGCTCTCTGTCTCTTCCCCTCTGTGATCTGCGTCTGCGGCTTTGATTAATTGGCTGCGCAGATTAAGCAGGGAATAAAAAGCAAGTGAAGAAGAGGAGGAAGTTTTACGCTGATAAATAACTGCCGATTTGGAAGTGTAGCTCTTGACGTGTCGGGTTCGTTGCGCTGACCGCCGGCGTAGGTACGCCGTGCTTGGCTTTAATCGCCGTGCTTGGCTTTAATCGCCGTTGATTTATTTGTTTACACCGTTATGATTTAATATAGCAGGGGAGTTGTTATAATCGGGATTAATTTTTGATGGACGTCTTTACATCTGATAACGCATATAAATTGAGCTTATAATTTCTCTCTCTTTATATCATCTGAGAACGCATGAGCCAGGTGAGTTAATCCATAATTAAATATTTACTATTTAAAGCCATTTAAATAGTCCATTTCGAATAATGATTTAAAAATTAAAAGTAACAATGAAAATAGAAGTGTATACTAAAATGGTGTGGGGTTAAATGAGTTTAATAGTAACGTGAAATGAGAATAACAATATAAATGAAATCCATCTATTATTATTATTATTATTATTATTTAATATATATTTTTTTTTCATGTATATTTTTTTATGTTTTTATGTTTTTTTTTATTTTTTTTATGTTTTTATTTTTTTTTAAATTTTTTTTACATTTTTAAAAATTTTTAGATTTTTTACATGTTTCCAATTTTTTTTATTTATTTATTTTGTTTTAATTTTTTTTTAAATTTTTAAATTTTTATTTTTTTTAAAATTTTTATTTTTAATTATTTTAATTTTATTTTTAAAATTTTAATTATTTTAATTAATTTAGATTTTTTATTTTAAAATTTTTAATGTTTTTTTATTTTTTACCATTTTTAAAATTTTTTTTTTATGTTTTTCCCTTTTTTTCATATTGTTTTCTTATCCAAGGATATTTTTGGTAAAAAAAATCGATAACCTCGGAATCAAGAGGTTTTCCGACTCCGGATTGCATGACCCTTTTGTTGACGTGTCGGGCATGGAACATTACTCGGGAATAATTGATTACCTAAACTAAGCAGAGTTTTCGTTGATAACCTTAGATGGATAACTAAGATTATAAAAAATAATCCCTAACTAAATACACCCCTAGAGTTATATCGATCCAATTGAATTAACATCGATTGAAATAAAAAATAGTTGGGTTAATTTAGATTTTTTTTAAAAAATATATATATATGTTAATCCATTTGGTAAGTTTAAGATATCAATTAAATCGGGCATTAATCAATTGTTATATTTTATATATTTTATTAGTCGGTGATCTCGAATTGTGACCGTTATATTTTAATAATAATTGGTGGACTCGATTATCCATTATTCATCGGGCGAAAACATCAGCTAACTAATGATTAAAAAAAATAGATCATTCTAATTTTTATCAAATTAATTGATTTTTAATTAGTTTGATTTATCATTTTTTAAACAAATAGATCATTCTAATTTTTATCAAATTAATTGATTTTTTAATTAGTTCGATTTATCAATTTTTTTAGGAAATTTTATTCGGTTAATTAAAAAATTAGTTATTCAATTTTAATTTAATCGTCCCGTTATTAACCTATTATTTGTTACCTATTTAGATTCAGAGATAGTAGATTTTTTTATTTTTTATTTCAAAATACTCTTCACCTGAAATTATTTCTTTTCTCTTTAATTTGTCACCTCAACTAAATACAAAATTTGAATCTTTTTGTTTCAAAATATGACAAACTAATTTTTCTAGTCAATAAAATTATTATTTTTAATTTGCCACCTAAGTAAACACAAATTATTTCATTTTGTTAAAATAATATTGATCAATTAGATTGAAATTGAATAGTAATTTAGTTAATTTTAACCTACACGGACAATCCAAAAGTGATATTCGATTTTTTAGGAAGATAGAGAATGCTTATATCATTAGGGTTCTAAACGAGCCGAGCTGAGCTAAACTTTGGGATGTTTAAGCTTGTTTAATAAGGTAACCGAGTCGAGCCGAGCCGAGCTTAAAATGAACCAAACTTTTGAAATGAGTGTTCAAGGTTGACTTGATTTATTTTTGATGAGCTTGAGCTTGTTTGAAGCTTGGCTTGAGCTTGGTTCGAGCTTGGTTCATTTAGATGTTATCGAGCTCCCAATTAAAAAAAAATAATAGAACCGCCATATCAGCGGCCCCCCTAGAGCCGGTACCACGGATATGGAGGGAGGTAAATGCAGGTACACAGGTGGAAAGTACATGGCGGAAACGTTAACCCCAGGCAGTGATAC
>JBBMJZ010020751.1:0-10731 GCA_037833815.1 Zingiber zerumbet | reverse complement strand
GAGGACGGTGGCGGAGCCGGACCAGCATCCGTAGATGTCGAAGGGCTTCGACGGGTAGATCGCTGGGTCGACCGCGTGCCAGTTGATTAGGTCTGTTGACACCGAGTGGCCCCACACGATGTTACCCCACACGGAACCATAGGGGTTGTACTGGTAGAATAGGTGGTAGATGCCCTTATAGTAGAATGGCCCTGCGATATTTTTTTTTAAAGGAAATAAAAGATCAAAATGACCATTCAAAGTTTAGATATTTAATATTTCCTAAAACAAAATCGAAAATATAAACTTTAAGGCCACGCACCGTTTGGATCTGCTTGCAAAAGTTGTTGATAATTTGTAGATGAGCATAAACAAACAATAAGAAAATCAGCAAAAACATATAGCAAAATATATTTATTTTAGAGAAAAAAATAAATTAAAAATTACCATTGATCCAATTTCTCAAGGGACGAAAGTGGTAGCGAGGTAAGAGCGTACTGTCGATCGAGGAAGGAGAAAGATTCACGAGTTTTTCATGCCATAGATGAGAGCAACCAACTTTTTGTAAGGAAATAAAGAAAAATATAGCAAATAAATTTAAACATAGCTTTGGGAGATTCGATGAAATTGCCATTTTATGAATGGAGAAAGATAAGGAAGAAGAGCAAGAGTGAGTGGCTCAAGGATGGGGAGAAGAGTACATAAATATATAGACGAATGAAACCATTCACTCATTCTTATTTTGCAAATAAATAGATATTTATTAATCATTATGTGATGCAATTATGTGGATAGCAAATAAAAAAATTGTCATTTTCAATGAGAAAAAGGGGAACAAGGTTGATCTTTGAGTAGCATTTTTACTCAAAATTGTGGATAGATTTTGGAGTCCTGATTTCCAATTTGTTTGTATTGTAAGTGGGGTTAATGACCGATCTTTGAGTAGCATTTTCTCTTCGTTGGCCAGATATGCGTACACGTGCACACGCATCTATACTACTGTTCATCTTCTTCTCCATTTTCGATCGGTTACTGCTTTGAGACCCCTCTCCGGTTCTCACTTTAATGTTCTTGTTGGACGTGCCTATGGTATGCATAAATCCACAGCTTCCAATTCAAGGTCCGCAACTCCCAGCTCCAAGCCGCACATCTACTAAGCTTCCGGACAGATCAGATAGTATTTAAATAAACTAATTAGTATTTGATAGAGGTGAAATAAACATGGAACTAATACAAACAGACTCAGTGAGTTCTGGGGGAAAAAATATTTCCAATTCTCCTTCTAAATGTTTAGAACTTTAGATTAAGATAATGTTGTGGAGAATCGTTTCCCAATCCACTTTATTCCACCCGATCAAGCTAGCAAACGCAACCTTGTCAAAAATAAGCGACGGAATCGAACTGTCAGTTACAGATCAGGGGAAATCAGGGGTTTTGCATGAAAAGAATCGAACTCTTTCACACGGAAAATCAGGGGAAAAGATTGGCATACGAACTGTGAGTTACAGATCTTACAAATTCTTACAGGGAGGAAGGGATCCCGACGCCCGAAAAGCTAATCCATCATGCGAATCAGAGAACGAACTAGGTCCATCGAAAGCTTCAAGAAATGAAAAAGGGTCTGACCTTTGGCTGGGGCGGATCGGGATCACCAGTCCCCGGTCGGAGCGTAGAAGCAGCAGAAGCAGCGGCAGCAACGGCGGAAACAACGGCAGTAGCAGTAGCGGAGTGAAGAGGAAGGCGAACTAGGGCGCGGCGGAGCCTCCATGGAGCCGTCGTCGGGACGCAACGCACGTAGCGAAGGAACTAGAAGGAAGCGAATGGGAAAGTAGAGACGGCAAGGCCAAGTTTTATATATAAACTTCATTTTTAAAATTATTATACCTATAATTTTTAAATACAATATACTAAAATTTATTATGCAATATAAGAAAAATTTTTAAAATTTGTGGATAAAATTTTTATATTACACATAAATTGGCATGGGGTAAAATTCTTATTATCGCATAACCTAAAAATCATTCAAATGATAAAAAGAAGCCTTTAAAATTAAATAGCTCGATCTTCTTAAAAGAAAAAGGAAACCGATGAAAATGAGATTGTTATAAAAGTACAGACAGAGTAGATCATCGCTAGATAGAGACACTTTTACCGACTTTTGAAAAAAGAGAGGGTAAGAGTGATAACTAGCTTCCCGATAAAAAGCAAAGTAAAATTAAATTACATACCATAGACCCTCCTCTAAAATCCCAGAGGTTCATGGCTTCATGCACCAAACTGCACTTTACATAAATTGACACACTCGAGATCAGATAGAAAGTAGCTCAACCACATCTAAGCAAAGCTTCCAAAAACACAGAACAGAAAATTCTCACAAAATTTTTCAGGAACGACTTAAATAGATTAAGAAGGGTATGAAGATACAGATTTCCTTCATTCATTGGAAAGAAACTTAGAAAAACAAAACCAAAAAGAAAAAAAAAAGTGTTGAATGATGCTTCTATGTTTAAAAAACAATATAGAACAATAGCAAGGATGTGAATTTGCTGGATCTCAGCTGGCATCTGCTTGGATTGGTTTCAGTCTTCATCTTCTGTCTCCTCATCATCCCCATTCACCTCCTGGTATCTCCATCCATCTCCTTCGACGTTGTCTCTGTCTTCTTCGGTTTCTTCACTATCTTCCTCCTCGTACACATCTTTGCTCGGCCATTGTTGCTTCTTGATGGGAGGTAAAGTTGGAGGAACCACATTTGAAGCTTTCCTTTTAACTTTTGCAGGTGGCAACTGTGAAGTCGGATTGGGCTTGGTCCGTTTTGCATTCTTGCCCCGAGCACCTCTAGTGACGTAGGCTTCTGGATCGCTGCCTTCCTCCATGCCTTGCTCGGCAATAGCTGCAGCTTTATTGTTTTCTTCAGAATTATGGCCCGGATGCTCCCTTTTGAAATGCAAGTTCAGTTTGTACTCATGGATGTAAGCTTTCTCACAACCTTCATAGGGACACGCATATGGTCGCTGCACAGAGGCCACACTATATCCAGTTGCAGTTGCCTTGGGAGCGGTATGTGGTTTCTCAATTGCTGGGGTGTGCTTCACCGTATCGATCATGTTGTTCTATAAAGATCAGGGGAAACAGTAAACAAGTTTTAACTGTGAAATGATCAAAAAATTACTTCACAGTAAGCATCATTATCAAAATCAATTTAAAGAGTGTTCAACAGAATCATCAGTGATAAAAGATAAATCACAACCTAAACAGACTTCTCCCAATCCACAATCCATCCTTTATAACAAAGAGTGCATGACACAAGAGGTACCATCATGAAGGTGAAAAAAAAAACACAATCACGACAGCTTTCTTGAATTAGCTAAAGATAAAAGATTGCGATAGTCAGTATAAGAGACAAAAATACTTGTCCAGAGAGTGACTTGTTTTACAAAAGTATGATAGATCAAAAGGTAACTCTTCACACATTGAGAAGATTAAGCAAGGAAAAAGGAAATTAAGCACCTGGATGAAATTCAAATATGTGTGGGCTACCTTATCATGGTGTGTCTTCAAGTGGGTTCTTAGCTTGCTCTCATTTATGTATCTCTTTCCACATTCCAGGTAAGGGCAAACATGATAGTTTTCCACCGAGTGTGTTTTCATATGTGCCCTTAAGTTAAAATCCAACGAGAAGGCCTGTAAGTCAAATCTTGGAACAAGTTAGAACTGTGAAAATTTAGCAGAGTATCAGAAAGGAAATGTTCTGCATTGATAAGCTGAAGTAAGTTAGGAAGATAACACAAAACCAAAAATAAGAACCAGCAAAGTTGTTTCTGAGGTTTAGAGGTCAAATTTCACATACTCATACTGATTAGATAAGCTATAGGTACGAAAGTATCATAATCACCTTACCACAGCCTTCATGAGGGCAAATGAAATCCCTTTCCCCTGTATGAATTAGATAATGTCTCTTTAACTTTGAACTATCTAAAAATTTCTGCAACAGCAATGATTATGTTAGAAAGGTAAAACGCAAGAGACGCATCTAACATCAATAACCCTAATGCATAAAGAGGTCTTGTCACTGAATCAAGCATGCTATATGCAAATATGGAACATGTAACTGAATTAACACGGCTAAAACAAACCAGAAGGAAAAGGGAACAAGTTCAACTGTAAGACTAAGGAATAAGTGTGCATTAAACGTAATGAATTTAAGAGGCACTGATACTAGTAGGCTTCCGTGACCATAAAACCTTTTAACACTGACAAAACAATCGTATACAAAATGAAAAACACCTTTCCACAGCCTTCGAACTGGCAAATATGTTGCTTCTCTCCATGGATGTGAGCATGCTTCTTTAAAGCACCAGCATCTATGAAAGTTTTCCCACAACCTTCATAGCTACACAGGAATAGAACCTCAGTAGCTGGTTCAGGTTTCTGTTCTTCTTCTTCTGTTTCTTTGGACTTTTCTTTGATAGCCTTCAACATGTCCTCTAATAAAGAGTCGTCAAAATGCAAAATTTAGACTGGTCAAAACTCAAAATGCACAGTTACGAACATCATACAAGGCTGACTTTTAAATTGTATACTTTTTCACAGTCAAGAAAATTGAAAATATGCAAAAATAACAAAGGTGTGCCACTTTTTCATTAATATTAAAGAGTCACTCCTCTCTGGAAACTATAAACGTGGGTTCTCATTTTTCAAAATTTGTCAATTTTACCCTAGAGAACCAGTTTGAATGGATTACTTGTTTAGAAAGTCCCAAATTGATCATCTTCTTCTCTGCTAAAGGCCATCCTTTCCATCACTGAATCTCCTCCTCACTGTAATCTCCTCTACAGCCAGCAAAGCCCTCTCTTTAGACACTTCCCTGTCACCAAAACATATTGAAGCACCATCTTTCTATAGGCCCTCCTTGCCACCAAACTTTTCATTCTCACAACTATCCCCTCTGTCATCATATATCTAGTCTCTCCTTCTCAAGGTCCTTCCGCTGCCACCAAGCCGCATTGAAGGCATCTCTTCCACATGACCTCCCCACTGCCAAGTCTCCTTCAAGTGTTTTACCGTAGATTTTTAATCAAAATGAATAATTTTGATGAAAAAATTTAGTTTTGATTATATAACATCTTCATAGTGAAAACACAATGCAAGATGATCTTTAAGAGAGAAGAAGATGATCAATTATTCATGCATTCAATAGATGAAATGAATAGTTTCATACCAAATTGTTCACTTTTCAACTATTTGTAATTGTCAAAGGTAAATTTCATACTTTGTTGGTGTTGTTATATTTTGAATTTATTTTTTTAACATAATTTTAGTTTATTATGAAGGATTGGTGGTTTCTTCCTCAATAGGGGAAAAAAAAACAGTTTGGTCATTTCAAAGGTAAAAACTTTCAAAAAGGAGTGTCTTTATGATTCTTCCCTAGAAAATTTAATATTAGAGCCATATAATAGGTAGCATATTCTCCAAATTGAAAAGCAATTAAATACTATTTGTGGACATTTTATATGCTGAAGAAAGTGAATTTTCAAAAGAACAAAAGCCTCACTCCACATATTATTCTTCAGAAGAATATAACTTGTTTGTAACGAAGTAAAAAATCAGACTGTTCTAGCAATGAAAGTAGATGTGCTGCACTGAAAGTCTGAATCAGAAAAAAAAAATGTGGCAAAAGACTGTGCACGAAAGAACAATCCATGCAGGGGAGACTAAAAACAACACGATTGCTTCAGAAAGCAAGCAAAAGGTTAGGCCTTGGAACACTTCTCAACTAAAACAAAAGAGAACGGAGACATTACCCGTAACCCACTTCAAAAGGAAGCACTTTCCTCCCGTCGCAACAACATCCTGGGGAACCCTAAATCAAAGACCCAAAAAAAAACAAATTTTTAGCACGATCATCCGTGACAGCGTACAATTGCATCACGCCGAGCCAATTGGAAAACCGCCAGCCCCAGCCCCAACCCGAAACGCAAGAAATCCATGACAACTCATAATCAAACAGCAAAGAAAAACGAAGGCGGCGCACCATTCCTTGAACCACCGGACGGTCGTCGGGCGGTAATCCTTGTCAGCATGTCTCCGCTCCGGCGCCAGATGATTGAGAGCAAGATCCATAGCTTCGCGTCTCTAACGGCGGCAGACGTGAGCGAGCGACCAGGCCAAGTAAAAGGTAGGGTTGGGGAAAGGAGGGCGTAGGAGGAGAGAGGACACGAGGCGAAGAACCGAGCCCCTTCCGTTATGAGAAGCGATGAGGCGCTGGAGGACACAAATTTCTCCATTGGACCTTCCATTAAAGGTCTACAAAGGCCCCCGTCAATATGAATACTTGATAACAAATTTAACTTAATAATAATCTAAATAATAAGTTTTACAATATTCACAAATAAAATAAAGTCTAAAACTTCAATAAAAAGTTTTGGATTAGCGAGATTTTTAGTTTGAAAATAGTAGTAAAAATTTAAATATATTTTTTTCTCTCAATATCAATCATATGAGTGGAGTCGGTAGACGGTAATTAGGGTACATTTTCGATGGAAGGTTTTAAAGATGTTTATAAAATAAAAATATTAAAGAGAAAAAATTCTAACTATTATAGATGTGAGATTTGAGTGTGTATTTTAAGAATGGTAGTGAAGTTTAAAATCTGACCTTTTATCTTAAAATTAATAATAGGGGTGAAATTAATAATTAATTATATATAAAAAAATTGATAATGTAGGTAAAAAAAGTTAAAGATATTTTTTTAAATCCGGAGCCACTTATGGATTTTATGTTTTTGATATGACATTAAGATGGTATATTATTAGGGACTACAAAAAATTCATATATGTATAAATTTAGTTAGTTTCATTGACTATTCTTTGGGTAACTGATTCGACCTCATAAAATTTTTCAATCGGTTAACAGGGTAAATCGAGAAGCGACCGCGGTGGGCATCCCTAGAGCCTAACATCCTTTGGTTGCACACCTCATTTAGAGAAAAAATTCATACAAATACATCATAGTTGGAGATCGAACCATGAGTATCTGCATGATAAATTAGATATCCTACCGCGGCACCATAATCTAGAAAAAAACTTAATTCATTTATTTTTCTAAACTTGTTTGCATTTATTTATTAAAAATCTTGTTTAACTCACATTTTTAACTGACTTGTTCATATTACCAATCATTTTATATCTAAAGAAGAAAAACTCTTAATTAAGATCAATACATCCACATCAAATGGTATGTGATATGGCGTATAATGGAGACCCAGGAATATAGGGAGGTTAATAGTTAAGGTGGCGTGAAAGTGAAAAGTCAAGGAAAGGTGATAGTCAAGGTTGGGAAGTTCCTCTGGGACTAAACTCTCCCACCTCATAAGCACGACTTTTGATATACTTCCAATCAACTGCTTAGTGTTGTTGCAATTTTCCTATGTCAATGTTGACTAGGTTGACTAAGCTTGAATTAGCTCAAGCTTGAGTCGTAATGTGTGAGTTTCAATATTTGACAATATATGAAGATTGTTTTGACAATGTATAGAGATTGCAGGAGCAATTGTCTGTTTGAGGAGATTGGTTAAGGTTGACTAGTTTAATGTGAAGAAGAGTCAGGTCAAGATTGACTGGATACTTGACTGTGAAGTCTTAATTGGAGGTTAGGCAAGGGAAGTCCAATGGGAAGGTTGGCAGAAGATGAAAATCCAAGTGAGTCAGTGTTTGACAGGACACTTGGTGAGAAAATCCTGGTGAATGAAGACAAATAGTTGGAAAGTCCTAGTGAGTGAAGCTAGGCAGTTGAAAGCCCTAGTGAGTGAAGCTAGGCAGATGGAAATCTTAATGAGTGAAACTAGGTGAAAGCCCTAGTGAGTGAAGCTAGACAGATGAAAGTCCTGGTGAGTGAAATCAGATAGTTGGAAAGCCCTAGTGAGTGAAGCTAGATAATATGCAAGCCCTAATGAGTGAAGATAGACAGATGAAAGTCCTGGTGAGTGAAGTCAGGTAGTTGGAAAGCCCTAGTAAGTAAAGCTAGACAGTATAAAAGCCCTAGTAAGTGAAGCTAGGCAGATAAAACATCTTGGTGAGTGAACCTAGGTGAAAGCCCTAGTGAGTGAAGATAGGCAGATGAAAGTCTTGGTGAGTGAAGCCAAGCATGTGGAGGTCCAGGTGGGTCAAGGGTGATCGGGCACCTGGTGATTAGAAGTCCAAGTGGGTCATGGAGGACCGGACACTTGGCACGAGTTGAGAAGTCCAAGTGGGTCAAAGGATTAATTGAACACTTAGCACGAGGAGAAAAGTCTAAGTGGGTTAAAGGTTTGACTAACACTTGGTGAAGAATTCCCAGTAGGTCAAGGTTGACCAGATGCTAGGCCATAAAAGGTCTCAATAGGTCACGATTGACCGGATGTTGAGTAGAGGAACCCTAGGCTTCAGTTCGGAAGGTAGAGTTTAGTAATCAACTAAATTAGTCGATTACTGAAGCTCAATAGATTAAGGTAATCGATTAAGCAGGTTTCACGAAGTGCGTCAATCAATTATGAATGCTTAATCGATTACGGTAATCAATTAAGCCTGGATTTTGCAAATGCACAGAGAAATTGGTAAGCGATTAAGCAAGAAAGCTTAATCTCTTATGGTCTACCCTTGTGCAAATAGAAAGGTTCTTAATCGACTCGGCTAATCGATTAAGAACCCTTAAATGATTAGTGTAATCACTTAAGGTGGAAAACTAGCCGTTGTGCGCCCGATAAAAGGGTTTCTCATGTACTGTTCTGAGATATTGCTTACAGGTTTTCTTCTCCACTCTCTTCACCGAGCTTGCCAGTTCTTGAGGCTTCTTGGATCAAAGTGTTGCTGCACTTCTAAGGTCAAGAGGTGTTCCAAACAAGAAGATGAAGCTGGATAGGGTTTCATTTATTTTAATCTTGTAAGATTTTTATTGTATTTGCTTCTTCTTTCTTCTTGTTGTAATTGAGAATATTGTATAAGGTTTCTCCACCTCCGAAGTGTTTTCGAGAAGGAGTGTACTCTTAGTAGATGTGTTAGTTAGGGCCGGATCCTTGGATTAGTCACCTCTTCTTGAGGTGGATACCAAGTAAATCCTAGCATTAGAGTTGTGAGTGTACTTTGTGTGTATTTCCGCTGCATATCATCATCATCAAAGCAAGACAACGAAGCGCAATAAGTTATTCCCCCACCCCTCCCCTCTCCCCTCTAGTTACAAATCGACCCTAACAGAGGAGACAACACTCGGGGCCAACACGGTTACATGACTAGGCCAAATAGTCAAGACGATCAAACTTTTGGTCTGATCGGAGCTTGAGTCCTCATGGCTCAGGGAAATCCTGAGCTGGGCCATTTTAGTTTGATTCAAAAGCACACGGTCGCATGACTCGACCGAGCGATATAGTTGATCAGACCTTTCGACCGATTGGATCCCGAATCCCCCTAACTTTATTGGACTTCAAGTCCTCAAAGAGGTCGAACCAAGTCCTCAAAGAGGTCGAGTCGAGTCCTCAAAGAGGTCGAGTCAAGTCATCAAGGTGGTCTACATCCTTTAGATGAGTCGACCCCCTTTGAGAGCAAGGTCCGATCGGACGATGGAGGGGACTTAGTCGGCCTATCATCACAGCACATTAATGGTTCACCAGCTCAACATTTCTTTTTAGCATTTTGTACCACAGATTCCAAAGAATATTTCATATGCAAGTTGCACATTAGAATCTTCACTCTGTCAAACGCAGAGATTGTGAGTCTATTTTAAGAAAGGTGTCAGAGTATCTTTATGATATGTCCTTTTTTGGAAACGTTTTGAGATTCATGCACAGACAAACAATAACACTATAAAAGAGGGTCTTCATCTACCGATGCAAATATGTGACGCTACACAATTTTACATACTTATAGCAACTATTTATCCTACTGTTTATTTTACTATTTATCGCCTTCAACTGGATCATTGATTTGAACATCGGAGTATTTGTGTTGGGATCCCCTCTTTGACCCAGTTGTTAATGCTCCTTTGGATACGTAGGACCGTTCGGAGTCATCTTTTCTAGCTTAGAGTTTTCGTACAATCAACACTAGAGTCATATCTAGCACATCATCCTCCCTGCTTTCAGATACGATCACTTTGGGAAGAATCTGCTCATTACAACTTTGCCTTTAATAAAACAGGCTTAGTTAAACCGAATCAACTAATCCAATGAATCAAATTTAAAATTTTAATTTGGTTATTTTTTAAAATTTCAATTTTCTTAATTTTTTTTATTATTTTAGATAACTCAATTTTGATTTTAAAACTCGGTTAAAGCGTAACACCACAATAATATTTATTTTTGAAAGTCAATATAAAAATCATCATATTTTAGATCTATCCTATTGTTATTAAAAAGTTTGGATTAATTGAAAAAAAAAAATCAATTTATTCTGTTTGTATTTAAACGGTTCTGTCGGTTTTGAAGCTATTCGCAGCCCTGTCAGCAGACATCGATATCTCTACAATGCACTTCCCAGTTCCCAACTCCACCTCTCCCCTTCGTCTCTCTTCCTCTCGTTCCTTTTCCCATCTCTCCTTCCCCCTCTCTTCCCTCCAGTCCAACTTTCACACAAGCTTCATAATCCTGTCCACTTCAGGAGGAGACAGGGGGAAATACATTATTACGTCCCTATTATTTCTGAGTTTTCCCACTTATGTTCCTAAAATGTTTTCGTTCCTATTTATGTCCTTCATAAATCGTTTTCGTTCCTACTTATGTCC
>JBBMJZ010020745.1:0-26489 GCA_037833815.1 Zingiber zerumbet | reverse complement strand
CGAACGTGTTCATGAGCTAACGAGCCGAGCATTACGAAGCTTGAGATTTGTTTGTTTATCTTAACGAGCCTCATTAAACAGCTTAAACAAGCTTTTATCGAATCGAGCTTCGAATATCTCACGAGCGGCTTGATTTATTTACATCCCTAATCAAGGTTAAAAAGAGATGTCGTCTCCAGACCGTCGGTTTGGTGTGGACGTTTGTTGATGATGACAATCGATGTTATGTTGTTGCTGATAATCAAAGTCTGGGCATTGGCATTGGCATTCCGCATTAGCATTGCTCAAAGTTGTTGAAAATAAACAATAATAATAGTAAGAAAAATGATATACTGAAGGAAAAAAATTTAAGGAAAAATTTAAAAATAGACACATGAAATGATGAAGCTCACAAAAAGTGAAACGGTGGATCATGACTTTATGTATCTTGAGTTTTTCTTTGAAATTTTTTCTCAGAACATATCATTGCTGTAATAGTAATTATAAATATTAGCCTGAAAGACGCAGATGTGCGCTTCCTCAGCTCCTCCCTTTCCGCATGTTCTTACCACAAATCCTAGTTTTTACACGCCTTCTCCTCTCTGCCAGCTCCGAATCCATTAAAGAACCACCAACTTGCTTTGAATTCACATGCGAAGTCGTCACAAATCTCCACCAATTCGTCGACGGACGCTAAATCCCAAGTCAACATCTCTTGCCTCTTCATGTGAGTTCGTCATCATTCCCAATTCAGCCCCAATGGATTCGGAGACGCAGGACCTTGTGGAGAAGACTCCGGCGGCGACGAAGGCAGAAGCGTTGAAGTGCGGCGATGGTGGTGCCGGGGCTCTGTCCAGGATGGTGGTGGAGCCGGCGGAGTGGATCCGGATGCTGTGCCGGGAGCTGAACGGCAGCTTCGTGTTCGGGGTGGTGGTGGTGTACGGCCTCAGTCAGGGCTTCGCCAGCTCCTTCTTCCGCGTGGTGTCTGATTACTACTGGAAGGACGTGCAGAGGGTTCAGCCGTCGGCGGTGCAGTTCTTCATTGGCCTCTACTACCTCCCCTGGATCATGAAGCCCGTCTGGGGCCTCCTCACCGACGTCGTTCCCGTCCGTGGTTACCGCCGCCGCCCCTACTTTATCGCCGCGGGTAATAAACCCTCCTCCTTTCCACCCTCTCTCCTAAAAATCCCTCCTTTCCCCCTTTTTCCGCGCAAGCAAACAGAACCGAACTCAAGGTTCAATATCGACAGGCGTTCTCGGAGTGGCGGCGACGTTCGTGGTGGCGACGTTCGAGCGGCTGGCGGTGGCGGCTGCGCTGCTGTGCCTGGTGGGGATGATGGCGGGGGTGGCGATCGCGGATGTGACCATCGACGCGTGCATCGCGAGGAACAGCATCGAGCGGCCGGGGCTGGCAGCGGACATGCAGAGTCTGTGCGCGTTCGTGTCCTCGGCGGGGGCGCTCGTCGGGTTCTCCACCAGCGGCGTCTTCGTCCACCTCCTCGGAGCTCAGGTGAGTCTCCGACGAGGGCATGCTCTGCTCTGCTCTACTTGCTCGTCGATCGCTTCTCAAAGTTTCATTTTGATGCATCAATCCACGGGCGTGATGGGGGGTTTGATTGTTGTGAAATGGAGGTAGCGCTGGGGCTGATGGCGTTGCCGGCGACGCTGCTGATCATTCTCGGATTCATCATCTACGAACACAAGAACGGCCACCTCTCCTCGAAGCCAAAGGTACTATCAATTCATCGAATAATAACATTTGGTGCAAAATTCATCGTCGATCTGATGATGACCAAATGGTAGAAGGTGTGGGAGACGGGGAAGGAAGCGATCGGAGGAATGGCGAGAACGATCCAATTTCCGACGGTTTGGAGGCCGTCGCTTTACATGTTCTTGAGTCTGGCGCTCAGTATCAGCACCCATGAAGGCCAATTCTATTGGTACACCGATCGCCGTGCAGGACCAGCCTTTTCCCAGGAGTTCGTGGGGATGATCTACGCGATCGGGGCGACGGCGTCGATGGTCGGCGTCCTCATCTACCACAAGCTGCTGAAGCACCTCCCCTTCCGGCGTCTCGTCTTCTTCGCGCAGCTCCTCTACGGCGTCTCCGGCATGCTCGACTTCGCCTTCGTCCTCCGCTGGAACCTCAAGCTCCGCCTCCCCGACGCCGCCTTCGTGGTCCTCGAGGAGTGCGTCTCCCGCATCATCAGCCGCCTCCGGTGGATGCCGATGATGGTGCTCAGCACCCGCCTCTGCCCCCGCGGCATCGAGGGCACCTTCTTCGCCCTCCTCATGTGCATCGACAGCCTCGGCACCCTCACCTCCAAGACCGCCGGCGGCCTCCTCCTCCACTTCTTCTCCGTCACCCGCACCGACTTCCGCCGCCTCTGGCTCGTCGTCCTCATCCGCAACCTCCTGCGGATCGCCACGTTGGGGCTCATCTTTCTCGTGCCCAGCGCCGACCCGAACGACGCGCTGCTGCCGCCAGAGCTCATACTGCCTTCGGATGCCCCTCCTCACAATTCCGGCGACGCAGAGGAGGAGGCCTTGCAGTTGGCGGAGCTCACCGACGACACTGATACCGGCTGCGAAAAAGTGCGATCGCTCGAGTAGCGATCAAACAACACATTTAGTTTTTTTTTTCCCAATCAATTATGAAATTTGTTAGTTCATATCAAATGGAAATAAACGGCATTTTTTTCCTCTAACCAGAGAACCTCCTCATACATCGGTTGCATACGTATCCTACCCTCACGTACGTAATTCCACGTATTCCTCTCGAGAAGGTTGATTCTCTATATATTTTCACCTCTCGCTGTGAAATTCCTCGTCCGCGACTGCCCTTCTCGCCTTTCGTTCTCCCCAAACGAAAGGTAGATCTACTGTCTTCTCCGCCATTAACGTCTGATCGTATTTACTTCGAACTGATATCGATTTGGTTGGCTTGCGTAGGCGATAGGCGACGGGCCTAGCGACAATCAAGACGTTGATGAGTAAGTAGTCGGAGACGAGGAGGCGGCGCCGTAATGGGAGGGGGAGAGCAAGCGTCTGCCTCTGAAATGCCAGCGGCCGGGCTGGTACCCGGGCCGCCGGGGTTGATGCGACGAGCATCGACGAGGAATCCCACGACGGCGACTTTCTCAATGGAGGTGTTTGACAACGAGGTGGTGCCGGCGTCATTGGACAGCATTACGCCTGTCCTTCGAGTTGCCTCCCAGATTGAGGCAGAGCGGCCTCGCGTTGCTTATCTCTGTGCGGTTCTTTTTATCCTTTTTGTTTTTTTAATAAATCCTTTAGATGAGAAGGAAACTAAATGAAAAGAAATAATTATAAAAACCATAACGGCTTGAAATCAAAAGTACATCTTACATATTTTTTTAAAAAAATTATAATAAAATTTATTTATTTTTTGTTATTTCAATTTTAGGCCGATTTTATGCATTTGAGAAGGCACATAGACTTGATCCTAGTTCAACCGGACGTGGAGTTCGCCAATTCAAAACTGCCCTCCTTCAACGCCTTGAACGGGTAAAATTCATGATTATCCAATAAATTCCTTGAGTATTCTAAATTAATTATCTAAATATTTTTTAAAAAATAATTTCATTTCACCATTTAAAATCTATCTTTGATTTAAAATGCTTTAAACATTTTAGAATGATAGGATTCATAGAGTTTTACAAAACAATAACATGATGATAGATGTGTAATCTTATTTTGTCAAGATTTTTTTATAATATTTTTAAAATTTACAATAAATTATTTATTTTATTAAATTTAGATAATCATTTTTTACTAAGCTACTTTAACATTTCTATTAACTTTAATTTTTATTATTTTCTTTTTTTTTCTTTTTTTATTATTTTTTCTCTCTCTCCCTATGTGATATCTACATTTTATTATCCAATCCATTTCTTTTGTACATGAAATCTAAATTTAAAAAATAAATAAATATTGATACAAAAGTTTTTATATAAAATATAAAATTTAAAATAAATTTTGTATTTAAGGAAGCATATTGATATGGATGCACTTAGGGTTAGAAATTATTATAGAAAATAATAAAGTTAGTAATGATATGGAATTGCAAAATTTAGAAGAGTTGATATTAAGATTTTGAAATTACAAGGGTATGCTAAGAAATGGTGAAGTGTAGGGGCAAAAATGAAATATTACCTATGAGAATGAGAATTTCGATATTTTGAATCGTCTACGTAATCGGAGTCGAACGCATCCCAGGACAACGGGACGAGTCTCTCCCGAAGGGTGAAGAAGAGCGATGCCCGAGAGATCCAGAGTTTCTATCAGCAATACTACGAGCACTATGTTCGTGCTCTCGATAGGGGCGAACAAGCCGACAGGTAAATCTGGATTCGCTTTTGTTGCAACATGTTGTGATTCTTGCGGCATCCTTTGTTTTGTGTTCCCAAATCCCAACATGTTTCTGTCTGCAGAGCTCAACTCGGGAAAGCTTATCAAACCGCTAATATCCTTTTTGAGGTTCTCTGCGCCGTTAACAAGAACGAGAAAGTTGAAGAAGTTGCCCCAGAGGTTCGCCCACGATGTTCAATTGATCCAATCAGATTTTTACCCTTTTGCCTCCTTTGAGATTATTGGAGGGAATGATTTAGTTTCTTATCCGTGTTTGGTGATCTATTCGCAGATCATTGCTGCTGCCAGAGATGTCCAAGAAAAAACCGAAATTTATGTACCCTACAACATCCTTCCCTTGGATGCTGCTGGTGCTTCACAATGCATCATGCAGCTCGAGGAGGTTCTATTCTTAACTCTTCAAATGACTGTATTGATTTTTGGGAGTAATTATAGATAGGGAGAAACAAGGTACTCTGGTAGCTTTAAGCAAATCAGTAACTTGAATACATTCGAATTTGACAGATAAAAGCAGCCGTAGCAGCCCTGAAGAATACGCGGGGTTTGAACTGGCCTTCTTTTGGTCAGCAAAAGGAGAAAACAGGAGAGTTGGATCTACTTGATTGGTTAAGAGTCACATTTGGGTTTCAGGTAGAACATTTACAAATAACAAATATGTCTTTTGTTTCTTTAAAATTACTTTTAACATTATTAGTATTTTTCTGTTTACAGAGAGACAATGTAAGAAATCAAAGGGAACATTTGATCTTGCTCCTCGCCAACCTTCACATAAGGTTGTCTCCGAAGCCTGAACCTATTCATAAGGCATGTATATCGAGCTTTATTAAGTTAGATAAACAATATTGTTTGCCCATTCATTGATGAATATTGTGTTCCTCTGATTGTTATTTGAGTTATTTTGTTCTTTCAAGAATCTACTTTTGAAACCTGGTTGTATGATTAAATAACTATCAGGTATGATCACATCACATGTATCTTTTTGTAATTTAGTTGTGGTGTACTGACAACCTTCTCATATGAACAAATTACTGATAGCTTAGAGGTCTTTTAATATTTTCTGAATATTGAATCTTTCTCATATCAGCATCTCAAGAATTTAGTTGAAAGCCATTTTGACAGTGTATGTTTCTTCAATCATTTTTGTGTCATGGGCCTTTCAATGTGTGCAGCTGCAGCCATGCAGTGCATGTGGTTTCCTTACTATTATCTTATATTGACAACCAAATAGAAGAATTGATTTCTTTTATTAAGCACTATCCTACCTAAGATCTCCTTGTTTGTGTGTCTCTAAAAGGAAATAAATTTGCTCATGCTTAAGATCATCCATGTTTGTTTTTCCATGTGAATCATAATGTGTTACTGTATTCACTAGCAAACTTACCTTTCTCACTTCAAATGCAAATATTTTATTTTATTTATAAATTGTGGTTGTAACTGAATTAGTTCCCCATCACAGCTAGATAATCGTGCAGTCGATGCAGTTATGAACAAAATATTCAAGAACTATAAGTCATGGTGCAAATTCTTGGGAAAGAAACATAGTTTACGGTATTTGAGACCTCTATTGGTTGATTTATAAGACTATTACAAGATTTCTTTTGGTCGTCTAATACTTTATATTTTAATTTTAGTCTTGCACAAGGCCTACAACCACAAGAGATTCAACAGAGAAAGATCCTATATATGGGTCTGTTTCTTCTTATCTGGGGTGAAGCTGCCAATCTTCGATTTATGCCAGAGTGCTTGTCTTATATATTCCACAATGTGAACCTCCATCCAGAAATATGTTGTTTCCGGTTATATTGACATTACCTTGATATTCTTAAAATAGTTTGGTCTTCCTTGCATAAATGATAATCCATGATGGTTTTAGATGGCATATGAGCTACATGGTCTATTGGGTGGCAATGTCAGTGTTGTGACAGGGGAGAATGTTAGATCTTCATATGGTGGAGACGATGAAGCATTCTTGAAGAAAGTAATCAGCCCAATTTATCGTGTGATTGAAAAGGTATGCATCCCTCAAAGGCTAAAATTAAGGATTGTGCATCATAGGTGGAACAACAAAGTTATGATGATTTACATTTCTTCAGGAAGCTCAAAAAAGCAATAACGGAAAAGCCCCACATTCAGCTTGGTGTAACTATGATGACCTAAATGAGTACTTCTGGTTTGTGAACAGATTTAGATCACTAATAGATTAACAGTATTTTTTTTATTATCTTTTTGTTAATTTCCACGATTGAGGCAAACTGCATAACTACTAGGTCGGCTGATTGCTTTTCCTTGGGTTGGCCTATGAGAGATGATGGGGAGTTCTTCAAATCTATACGACAATCAAAGCCTACAGTTCAGGTCTGATACAGAACTTCTTGTTAATAATTCAAACTGTCTAATTGATTTCTTTAAATATAGTTGCCACTTATAAAAACTCATTTACAGGTTGCACGTTCGTCCAAAAAATTGCCTAATAAAAGCACAGGGAAGGAACATTTTGTTGAGACTAGAACATTTTGGAACATCTTTAGAAGTTTTTCTCGCATGTGGACTTTCTATGTAATAGCATTACAGGTAATATCATGTCATATATAACATTGATCATCATTCCAGAATATAATCCAATTTGTTGTTTATTCAGGCAATGATAATCATGGCCTGGAGTGGTTATTCACCAGCACAGATTTTTCAGAAAGAAATGTTATACTCATTATCTAGCATTTTCATAACAGCAGCACTTCTGCATCTGCTAAAATGTACGACTTTTTCTTAATTCATAACTTATTGTTATCATTATAGTTCTCACTAACACAAAACTTTATGTGCAATTTACCTTACTATATGATGCATTATCCTTGCTTCCTTGGACCTGAACGAGTCATGAGTATGATTTATTGTGAGCATATTGCATGTGACTGATGATAATTGATTGATTGGTATTGTTTGAGAGAATTCACATCCATTTCTGTTTTCTAAGTTCAACTTTTTCCTGGGATGGTGTTAATGAGAAAGAAAACAATAATGGACTGCTGCCATATAGAGTATTGCACCACAAAGCTTGTATGGACGGACATAAGCAATATGACTGAAACATAATGTAATTGAAAACATTGGCACGTGAACTAATCTTGTGGAACTAGTTTGAGATGAGCCATGTATATTTGTTTGCACAATTTAATAGTGGATCTCCTCTTAGCTAGAGAATATATATCAAAATATTTTGGCCTACTCTCTATTTCACTTAATATTTTATTGTTCATTGACAAACTGTCTACTAAGAATATTACAATATTATATTATTCAAGCTAATATTATGCACCAAATTTGTCTATGGTTCTCTTAAATTGTAATTTTTTTTAGAAGGGATGCATGGTTAAAAAAAAAAATAGTATTAGCTTTCATTTGGTTCACTCTTCTATTCATCAAACTGCAGTCATCATGATTTTGTGTTCTCACTTAATTAACTTCTTTTTTTTCTCATTACAGGTATTCTTGATTTTGTTCTTAATTTCCCTGGCTATCATAGACGAAAATTTACTGATATCTTGAGAAATGTCCTCAAGATATTAGTGAGTCTTGCATGGTCTATAGTTCTTCTTCTGTGTTATATTGATTCATCACAGATAAATTTGCCTTTGGGTGGCATTTTGCAGTACCTTCATCAGATAAAAGGCGTTCCGCCTTTATATACTTTGGCTGTGGCACTATATGTGTTGCCTAATGTTTTAACAGGATTGCTATTTTTATTTCCTATGCTCCGTAGATGGATAGAGAATTCAGAATGGGGCATTGTCCGGATGCTCTTATGGTGGTCTCAGGTGTGTAGACCCTTTTTTTCCCATTTATTTACCGGGAGGTAATTATTTTCTTCATTCAAAGATTAAAAGTAATTGAATTTTATCTTGGCAGTTTTTTTTTCCTGAAAAACTTATCTAGGTAGCTTCCCTCAGTTTCTTCCCAAGACATACTGAGGAAGTAGTGGGACAATTATTTCCCCAACCATACTAAAATTGGCTCCCACCTAGATCAGGTGGAATGCCCTCCCTTTCTCTTAGGAAATTCTTATAAGGGAAACTATCATTTTTCCCTTCTTCCCAAGGAAATACAAACTAGGTCAATATTTCTCTACTTGTTTCTTTCCCTTGTAGGAAACACAACTTTAATTGTCACCATGGTACATCTCACCCTCACAAAGAACTGAATGGCTTTTATCGAATTATAGTATTCTTATATTAACATATCAGTCAAATGATCATTTGCTTTTAGTTATGGAATCAATAGGCATTATAAGTAGGAAGGTTGTGATGCACAACCTAACCTAATTGTATAAATTTCTTCTTGAGGAAGGGATCTATATTCATAGATAATCTCCTACTAATACTTTTTCTTTTAGTTATGAATCAACAGACACTTCAACTATGAAGGTTTAGGAACCTAACATATTTCTCAAATTCTTTCCAGCCAAGGATTTATGTTGGGCGTGGTATGCATGAGAGTCAGTTGGTACTATTCAAGTGAGTTTATAAATCTTTGTTTTTGTTTTGATTATGGAATTTTTGTAAAATTCTTACATGGATTGTTATCTTTTAAGGTACACATTGTTTTGGGTGTTGCTGCTATCTTCCAAGTTTGCATTTAGTTACTTCTTGCAGGTAACTTCTCCTTTTCTCTCTTTTGCACATATGTTCATATAGATTATAGCTTTAATTAAGAATATGGGAGGATTCTTTTCTCTCAACATGTTGTATGATGTGGCAGATACAACCTCTTATAAAGCCCACAAAAGATATAATGAATGTTCATAATGTACATTTCGCCTGGCATGAATTTTTCCCCCAAGGTATATTGCTCAACTTTTTACAAGTTACATCAGATATTATTTGATTAAAATAGTTCAAATCATCTTTGTTGTAGCTCCTGGTAATCTTGGTGCTATTATTGCGCTTTGGGTTCCTGTGATCTTGGTATGTCAATGTTCTTTGTGGTTCTTGATTTTAGACATTGTACTTTATACTAGTAGTGGTCTTTGTACTTAACATCAACAGGAATCATGTATGACAAGTTAAACTTTTCACAGGTGTATTTTATGGATACTCAAATATGGTATGCAATTTTCTCCACTTTATATGGAGGTGTCTCTGGAGCATTTGGTCGACTTGGAGAGGTAAAAGATTATGCAAGTTCTGTGTTTGTATTTATTTCTTCAAACAAATAGAAAATTAAGTAGATTTTCTGCTTGTTTTTTGGTCTTCACCACGAGGTGTCTCCGCACCTCATTGGATATGAGACTATGCCTCATTCAGAGCGGAAGAAACAAGACTAAACCCCTTCCAACAATGTGTTGAGATATTATCTTAATAGGATTATTAGTGTACCGGTCCAGTTCCACATTGCTATTTTGGGTTTAGGTTTCTATACTGAGTCCAATATGCATGTAATATGCCTTTATAACATATATATTAATTTTGTTGTCCAAACTTTTCATGATATTAGAACACCTCTTTTTGGGTTAGCATTTCCTAAAGAGGTATTCTATCAAGGAGGAGCAACCGACCTTCTCTCATCCACCTCCTTATCTTCTTGTTCTGTCCACACTGAGTCCTTGAAACATTCTATTGATGAAGCTCTTCATGACCCATTGCCTGCTCATCTCTTGGCCTTCTCATCTCTTGACCAAACTTGTGTCCAAATTTATCATCAACAACCAAATCTAACAACCTCTTCTACCTCAGATCAGTTGCATGCATCTACTCAGATCAGTTGCATGCATCTACCTGTCTTCTCCTGAGCCTCTTATGCATGATAGCTGACCTTGCATCCATGCATTCTGGAGAGTAACACAACCTCATTCCAAGCACCATGTGCCCTTGTGAGCCATTACTTCCTCATGCAAAACCACTTGTAGGGGTGGGCATGAGTTGGGTTTAATGAAAAATTGAGCCGACCCAAATTAAATCAGGGTATAGAAAACTTGAATTGGGAGGGGGTTGCCACTGTTGGTGTTGATGACTGGAGGTAGGGATGCAGGGTGGAGTCCGAGGCTGGAACAAAGCATTGGGAGTCATCAGTCAAGGGATCAATATCATCATCGGGAATCTACAAGGGAGAGCAACATCATCATTAGGAGATGAATCATAAGTCAGAATGCAATGCCTAAATCTTCAAAGGAAGATAGGGTGTCAGACAGCTAGATGACGGTTGCTAATTTGGGTCTCTCAGTCTCTGCCTCTTGGGATGAACAAATACGACACATTGACAGCCGAGCATAGGGAAGGGGAGAATTAACGAATTGGGCAGACGATGAGTGTTACTGCATAGGGGAGAGGGAGACAAGCTGATGATTGATTTATTTGGTTTTTAGGTTTTACAGTCATGCTACTTGACAAATTTATTTGAAATTTATGTTCTTGCATATATTGATTAGTTCTTATTGATAGACTTATAATTGGCAACCTGATTAACATAATAATGACTGATAATTTGTTGCATGTCAACTTAAAGTTATATTTCTTGATTTCTTGTTACTCAAATTTCTAATTCCTATCTTTATCCTCTTGTAGATACGAACACTAGGCATGTTGAGATCACGGTTTCATTCTTTGCCTGGAGCCGTCAACACATGTCTTGTTCCATCTGAGAAAGTTCGTCACAAGGGATTCTCTCTATCGAGGCGCTTTGCTGAGGTTCTCTTGAAACTGATATTGTGTATTCTCACATTGTTATTTTGGTTCTTTTCATCTAATACCTAGCAAAATTAGGCCTCTCCAAGTAAGAGAACTGAAGCAGCAAAGTTTGCTCAGCTTTGGAATGAAGTGGTATGCAGCTTCCGAGAGGAAGACCTTATAAGTGATAGGAAAGGCCTTGAGTTGACTTATCTGTCTACTTTCTTACATTCAATATTTGCTGGTTTTCTTCAAGGGAGACTCAAAATCTGTTTATGTAATTCAGGGAGATGGATCTTTTGCTAGTTCCTTACTCATCCGATCCTAGCTTGAAGGTGATACAATGGCCACCATTCCTACTATCTGGCAAGGTAAATTATTGACACTGTATCTGATGCTTATTGAGTGTTGTGATTCTTGATGTTTGTTTTCTGTAAATTCAAATATTTGCTGGTCAGATACCAGTAGCACTAGATACAGCTGCTCAATTTCAAGCAAAGGATTCTGATCTCTGGAAACGTATCTGTGTTGACGAGTACATGAAATGTGCTGTTATCGAATGCTATGAGTCCTTTAAGCTCATTCTTAATCTTCTTGTTGTCGGGGAGAATGAGAAAAGGTTTGTTGCAAAACCTTCATGACTGGATCTTTAGAAAGCAAACAGTTTCTAGCTTTGAGTCTAAACTTTTACTAATTTTTTTTTTGCATTTCAGAATGTTGAAAATTGAAATATAAGTTTTTTTTCTGGAAGATTTTATTTTTATGTTTCTTTCATGGCCAATGACCTAGTTGATTACTCACAATGACAATATAATAGGAGATACTACAGAAATTTGGTGACAACTTGTAAATTTAACGACATCATTTTCTTATAACTTGACGCGTAATAGTAACACTCATAACAAAAAAAAATTGGATATCAAGGAGCATTTCAGCTGCCAAAATAATCATGCAGGATGTTCTATTCCCAAGTACTACAGTAAATCTATGGATGAGAATTTGGAGTTGTCATCTATAAAAGAAATCCTATTACTTTTCCTTCTTATTTTATGAGGAAGAAATTCATTGTGAAGTTTTTGAATTCTGCAAGCTTTGCCTGAATTTCCACTTTATTCAAATTTCCTTTTGGACATCCTATGCATAAAGAAAGGTTCTTAGATAGAAAGCTAGTTCATGCAAGGTTCTTTTGCATATATTTTGCTTTATCTTCCTATGATATCATCATCTTATGATTTTTTTCTTTGCACGTTTGGTGACAGGATTATTGGTATCATTATTAAAGAGATTGAAGCTAACATTGAAAACAATACCTTTCTAAGCAATTTTAGGATGAATGCCTTGCCAACACTATGTAAGAAGTTTGTGGAGCTTCTTGATATATTGGTAAGTTATACTTTGATTTGTTAGTTGATGTCTCCATCCTCCCTAGTTGTTAATAGCTGAAAAAGGAGGAAAACTGCTTTCTTGCAGAAAGAGGGCGATGCATCTAAACGTGATACAGTTGTATTATTGCTTCAAGACATGCTTGAAGTAGTCTCCCGTGATATGATGGTTAATGAGATACAGTCAGTGAAACACAAACTCCACCTGAATAATTAAATTAGTTATTTTTGGATAAACAAATTTCTGATATCTGAGACTTTCTTATGATTTTTAATATTTTTTTTCAGTGAGTTAGTTGAACTTGGGCATGGTAATAAAGATTCAGTACCCCGAAGACAGCTCTTTGCTGGTACTGGTTCAAAACCTGCAATATTGTTTCCTCCTCTACTTAACCCACACTGGGAAGAACAGGTGATTCTCAATCCAACTCCTCTTTTGTTTTTTGTTGATAGCAAGTTACTGATGATCTACCTTACTGCAGATTAAACGGCTTTACCTCCTATTGACAGTGAAGGAATATGCAATAGATGTTCCTACAAACCTTGAAGCTCGTAGAAGAATAGCATTTTTCACAAATTCTTTGTTTATGGATATGCCCCGTGCTCCTAGAGTCCGTAAAATGTTGTCATTCAGGTAAGACACCCTATTATCTGAATGTATTAACACCAAAAGGATTGAGTAATGCATATGGTTTCAATCTAAACCATTTATTTGATATATCCTGATCACTGCAACATTGTTGTTCATATTAGAGATACAAACCAGAGAGATATAGACAATGCCACTCTCTTATCTCATCATTATCACCTGGAAGTTTTGACATATATACTTATCTCATCATTATCAAGAAACTCTCTTATCTCATCATTATCAAGAAAGGATATAGATGATGCCTTACTGTCAACTTTTCTGTATTGAAATAATCACAACCCTAGTGTGCAATTTTATGCCAATTATCTCTCAAACACTTTGATTTAATTTAAAGCGGTTTGCAGTGTGATGACTCCATACTACAGTGAGGAAATTGTATTTTCCAAAAGTGACCTTGATTTGGAAAATGAAGATGGCATCTCTATAATATTCTATTTGCAAAAGATCTATCCAGGTTTTATTCTTTTCTATTCTGGTCAATCTGAGAATCACTGTAGCCATTTACTTTATTTCATGATTTTGTCATTGTATTAATCTGTTTGATGATTTGCATTAGATGAATGGAACAACTTTATGGAGAGGATCAATTGCAAACGAGAAAGTGAGGTTTGGTCCAATGAAGAAAATGTTTTACAGCTTCGTCATTGGGCCTCTCTTAGGGGACAAACACTTTGTAGAACTGGTAATCAATGGATTGCATACTACAAACTCTTATTATCAAATAGAAGTTTGGGCAACTACTTCATTTGATATAAACGTTGTGCAGTGAGAGGTATGATGTACTATCGTAGAGCATTGAAGCTTCAGGCTTTTCTTGACATGGCCCAAGAAAGTGGTTAGTCTTAGCTTCTTTGTTTTAAATACTTAGGTAAAGATCTTTGGCTTCTTGATTTCTCTTATTTAAATCATTCTTCTCCAGAGATATTAGAGGGATATAAAGCATTTACTGATCCAATGGAGGAAGAAAATAAGAGCCAAAGGTCATTACTTTCTCAACTTGATGCCATAGCAGACATGAAATTCACATATGTTGCTACGTGCCAAATTTATGGCAACCAGAAAAGGTCTGGAGATCGTCGTGCAACAGACATTTTGAACCTGATGGTTAAGTATGTGTTTTTTTTTCTTCTTCAAATTAGCAATGTCATAGTTTTTCATATTTTCTTGCTTATTATTATAGCCCAATTTTTTCCTTCAATATCAGCCTTAATGTTGTTGCTATATACATTAATTTCAATCTCGCAGCTAATACATAAAGCCGGAGAATTTTAGTGGAAACAATAATTTGGTAGTTTAGAACTGCATGTTCTTTGCAATTTGAATATATATCAGAAACTATGGGGTTCAATTTTGTATCTGATCCAGACATCAAGGATTGCAACTTTCATGCGCTCTGCGTGTCTACCTTGAGCAATGTTATGATACCCAATTAGTACAACAACAGTTGAGTTTCTTATTTATGCAAGCCTGAGTTTGATTGATTATTATCCACAATCAAAGTAAAAGGTTGAATAAAAATTAGGAATGGCAAGAGAAGCTGACAAATGATGAGTATAACTTACATATGGAAAATCATGCCATTTCTGAAGTTCATGAATGGTTGCTCTCTAGTATGCATAAAGTCTAAAATTAACTTCTATGCTCATTCAAGTTCTTAGCCGACCTCACCTAGTGGGATAATGCTTTGTTGTTGTTGTTGTTGTTGTTGTTGTTGCTCATTCACATTCTTATATGTAGATCAAAGGTGTATGAATGAGTGGCCATCTTACTCTGTTCTGCATACTAATCTGAATATCAATTTTTTGGGGATAAGTTACTGGTTTCTTATGGATTGAGTTTTAAATTTTTAATCAAATAAGATGTGAAAAAGGAAATCTGTTGGACTAATTTTGAGATTGGATTGTTTTGTAATGCACTCACTAGTTTTGTTCTAACATTGCATCTTCAGTGGTTGCAAAGAAGAAAGAAGATAAATGATTCTTGATGATTTTACTTGTCTTCTATTAAATGTACAGTGCAATCTAACCATTAAGTATTCCATAAATGTAGCTACCCTTCCCTTCGTGTTGCATATATCGATGAAGTTGAAGAAAGATATAGTGACAAGGTTCAGAAGGTCTACTACTCTGTGCTCGTAAAAGCAGTTGACAACCGTGATCAAGTAACCCACATTTCGTGATAAACTCATCCAATATTAGGAACCGCAGTCATGACATACTGATATATTTTGTTTTTCTCCCTCTTCTAGGAAATATATCGAATAAAACTACCAGGGGCGGCAAAGATAGGCGAAGGGAAACCCGAGAATCAAAACCATGCCATAATCTTCACTCGTGGTGAAGCTCTTCAGGCTATTGATATGAATCAGGTAACAAAAAAACTCTGAATTAATTATTGACTTATTTAGTTTTTAGTTTATCAGGGCTTATCCTTTTCGTGAAACATGTAGGATAATTATCTAGAAGAGGCATTTAAAATGCGTAATCTTCTGGAAGAATTCAATGAAGACCATGGACTGCGTCAGCCTACCATCCTTGGTGTACGTGAGCATATTTTCACAGGAAGGTAAAATACGTAATTACTTATGGAGATTTTATATCTTTTTACGATCCTTGGGGATATGATCTTATAGATTTGGGTTATTTTTGTTTCAGTGTATCCTCTTTGGCATGGTTTATGTCAAATCAAGAAACCAGTTTTGTAACAATAGGGCAAAGGGTCCTTGCGAACCCATTAAAGTAAGTTTCTATTGTTTGCTTTTCAAAGCTCCTTTACATTTATAATATATATATATATTAAATCTGTTGACCTGTTAGGTTTATGGAAGATTCTATGACTCATCTTAATTGTCTTTTCATTTAATTTATCCAGAGTTCGGTTTCACTATGGTCACCCAGATGTGTTTGATAGAATCTTTCACATAACTAGAGGTGGCATTAGCAAGGCATCTCGTGGGATCAACTTAAGTGAAGATATATTTGCTGGTGATGTTGCTGACATATTTTTCTTTTTACATCCAGCTGATTTGTTGTTTATCCTAACTCATATTACTCGACTATCAGGCTTCAACTCCACCTTACGACGTGGAAATATCACCCATCATGAGTATATCCAGGTTGGAAAAGGTCGTGATGTTGGACTAAACCAAATATCTCTATTTGAAGCAAAGGTTGCTTGTGGCAATGGAGAACAAATACTCAGCAGAGATATCTATCGCCTGGGGCATCGCTTTGACTTCTTCAGGATGCTATCATGTTATTTTACTACTGTTGGATTCTACATCAGCTCGATGGTAACATCTATTCATTTGCCTCAAATTCAAATAATTCTGTGTTTATATTTTACTTTAACCATTTAAAACCATTTACAACTGAGATGATGGAAAGATCAATGTCAACATCATTTACGAATCTTTGCTAGCAAAGAATAACACTTATTAATATTTCTTTGCTCTGCATGTAGATGGTTGTGATCATAGTTTATGCTTTCTTGTACGGAAGACTTTACTTGTCGCTTAGTGGGCTGGAGGATGCTATTATGAAGCAGGCAAGGAAGATAGGCAACATTGCTCTAGAGTCGGCCATGGCATCTCAGTCAATCGTTCAATTAGGTTTGCTAATGGCTTTACCAATGATCATGGAGATTGGACTTGAAAGAGGATTCTGGACCGCCATTAGCGACTTCATCATAATGCAACTTCAGCTTTGTTCTGTGTTCTTCACATTCTCCCTGGGAACAAAATCACACTATTTTGGAAGAACAATGTTGCATGGTGGGGCTAAATACAGAGCCACTGGACGTGGATTTGTGGTCCGACATGTAAAGTTTGCTGAGAATTACAGGATGTATTCCCGGAGCCACTTTGTTAAAGGGTTGGAGTTGATGATAATGCTTATAGTTTATCAGATCTATGGTGCAGTGGCAACTGATTCGATCGCATACTTACTTCTGACGTCATCAATGTGGTTCCTTGTTGGCACATGGCTGTTTGCACCATTCGTTTTCAACCCTTCAGGTTTCGAATGGCAAAAGATAGTGGAGGACTGGGATGACTGGAGCAAATGGATGAACAGTTGGGGAGGAATCGGTGTTCCAGCAAACAAGAGTTGGGAATCTTGGTGGGATGAAGAACAGGAGCACCTGAAGTCAACTGGGTTCTTGGGAAGATTCTGGGAAATTGTCCTCTCTCTTCGCTTCTTTCTTTTCCAGTACGGGATTGTTTATCACCTCCATGTTTCCAATAACGACAAAAGCATCATCGTAAGTTGTTTCAGCCTTCCTGTTTCATGTGCATCATAATTACTATCCACGACTTAAAATGTATGTCATTGCCCAGAAGATCTGATCTTTTTCACATCATCTAATATTCCTGCATTGATCAGGTGTACGGACTGTCGTGGTTTGTGATAGTAGCGATATTTTTTATACTGAAGGTGAGCTTTTTCAGCTTTGCATGGCAGATTATCTTAAGTTGCATCATTTCTTCTTTCCTCATTGACTGAACAAGAACTCTTCTGTGCAGCTGGTGTCAATGGGGAGGAAGACATTTAGTGGGGACTTCCAGCTCCTGTTCCGGCTGCTGAAGCTGCTCCTGTTCATCGGATTGGTTGGAACTCTGATCATTCTCTTCATCTTTCTTAATTTGACTGTCGGAGACATCTTCTGCAGCATCCTCGCTTTCATGCCTACTGGTTGGGCTCTGCTTCAGGTGCAGCATCGCTAATTCGCAGGCCTCGATCGTCTAATAGTATCAATCCTTAAAACAACAAACTCTTAAATTTGTTCTCGTTATTGGAGCAGATTGCACAGGCACTGAGACCAATGGCGAAGGCTCTGGGTCTGTGGAGCTCCGTCAAGGCCTTGGCCAGGGGGTATGAGTACGTGATGGGCCTGCTGATCTTTTCACCGGTTGCTGTCTTGGCGTGGTTCCCGTTCGTCTCCGAGTTCCAGACAAGGCTGCTCTTCAACCAGGCCTTCAGCCGAGGACTGCAAATTTCACGTATTCTGACCGGAGGAAAGAAGCACAACTGAGCGGATTGTTGCAAGTTTTGCTTCTAGAAGTTGCATTCAGTCATCCTTCTTGAAGGAATAGAAGAATTGTTTGTCTCCAATTGGTGAGATTTGGACAAGGGAGGAGAACATTACCTCGATAACAATTCAAGGTTTTGTACAAATGGAGTTCTTAAAAAAGGAAAAAAAAAAAAAAAAAAAAAGGGAAAAACCCCTTTAAATTATTAGATTTTGTTACCTTACAAACCAACCATTATCCCCTTTGTCATCTTACAGCGGTCGACGAGACGATGGAGGTGAGTAGGAGAAAGGCGATGTTGATCGCCTGAGCATGGCTTAGAGGAAGATTAGAGGAGATTAGGAGAAAGAAGAAGACAGCAATGTTAACTCTTCATAAAGAAACAACTATTGCCTCTTTATTGGTGTATTTGGTTGGAAGTTCACCTCAAAGTAAACATACAAAATATAATTATTGGAACAAAAAGTCATAACGTTCCTCCAGTTCAATATTGCTGGCCCCTCAGTTAAATATAAATAGATAAATTACGAAGGAATTTATAAATATATGCATTTAATTAATAAATTATTATTATTATTTTTTAACTAAAATCACCTTCTTCTTTTTTTTGTTATCACATATTATTCCATCAAGTCAAATTGTTGATAATTAAAATCTCCACTGCTACTCCGCATTGTAGTTTCCAGTTTACAGAGATGGTTTGTGGCGGTCGACTTCTCTACTACCTCCTTATCTCCCTCGCCGTCGCTCTCATCACCTACAACGCCATCATCTCCTCCACCGCCACCCTCCTCGCCCCCGGCTTCCCCGGCCGCCGCGGCGGTCCTTTATCCCGCTCCTCGTCATCCGATCGGGTTGAGAATCGCCGGCAGCTGTTCCACACCGCGGTGACCGCGTCCGACTCTGCCTACAATGCCTGGCAGTGCCGGGTCATGTACTACTGGTTCAAGAAGGCCCGAGAAGCCCGACCCGACACGGAGATGGGCGGATTTACCAGGATCTTGCACTCCGGCCGGGCTGATAATCTCGTGGACGAGATCCCCACCTTCGTCGTAGATCCCCTCCCTAATGGAATGGATCAGGTGATTCAGCTACACACCTCTTTAATCTCGTTAAGATTTTCCTTTTGGGGGGATCAGCATTGAGTCCTTTGAGCGACGAATGAGAATTTATTTACAAACTTGAAGAAGCGAATTCCCCAGGTTGCATTTATTGCCTCTTTTATCTTTAGTGTTTAGACTGATTGCTGCGAACAAGTATGATCGCTCCACCAGGTATTTGTCCTAAAAATCTGTTTTTTTTTTTTCCTTTGAGATATAGTACCAACGGTTTAAAAATGATGGCCGCTACATACTACCATTCTGTGAGTTGGAACTGGAAATGTTACAAAATCAGTTATCAACTTCAGATACTTTGGGCATAAGCTTTATTAGGGTTATCTATCTTCAACTTTGTTGGACTGAATTAGGGGTAGGAAACTTGGCCAGTGTCAATTTTATGCTACAAAGATTATCAACTTCAGATAGTTGGGGAGCGAGCTTTAATAGGGCGTATCTTCAACTTTGCTTGGCTGAATTAGGGGTATGAAACTTGGCCAATGGTATCTTTAGTGAGAATTCTTAGCTTCGCTTGAAGGTTTTGTAGAATGAAAATTGGAGTTTGGTGGACCAAAGTGGTAGAGAATTCATGCCGTGTAAAGTGCAAAAATGCATGTTCCTCTTGTAACACTATTAGCATCTCTTGTTGCATTGGTAAATCAATTGATCTAGGTTGATGAATGATGTTCTCTTTGAAGATGTCAGAAAGCACATCTGAATCTAACAATCCTACTAACAACAATACTCAGGTCTTGTGACATAAAAATGTCTTTATTTGCTGAAACTGTCAATTTTATTAATTGAGCTATCTTCATGATCAAGCTTCTTTATTTTGCTGTTATAGGTATTTTATCATTTCAATGAGCTTCTATTCAAATAAACACTATGGATTTCTCACACAATCTCTTTTCTATATTCTCATTCCCTTGTCTACAGCATTATATTCATGCCATTACACAATGCAAGCCTTTTAAATTAAAAATTAAAAGAGACAAGAGACAAATGACCAAAAATACATGCTATTGCTAACAAAAATAGAGGCATGGTTGTACAGTTGACGTGATTTCCTTTTGTATCATGTTGCAGATCAGTTGCTGAGCATGTGCTGAAAGTGAAAAAACCTTTTCGTCTGGTTAACAATGGTGGTTGCTATAACGTTGTAGCAAACACTACTTGTACCAGAATTACTGCTTTGTAGTAAATCTGTTATAGATAATCACGAGTCTAATTTTTTTCTATGTAAAAAACACTTTGGATTTAACACTTTATCATGTTATACCTTCAATAACTTAGGGCATAACAAATTATGTTAAGTTACATAGTTATTAATGCAATGAAAATTTTGAATTATTTTATGGAGTAATTTTACTTAGTCCCTTCTTGAGGTTGAAATTGACACTGATCTTGTTTGCTTCTAACTTAAAGTGAGAGACAATAGAAAAATAAGAGCAAGCCTTAGCTCCATAACAACGATCCTTAGGAACCTAACAATCTAGCCCTCAAAGATTCTATTGGTGAAATGGATGCTTTGTTTGCAAGGTTAAAAATAATGACATTGACCCTCTCAAACCCCTGCATTGAGCCTCTTTAGAGACACCTCTTTTGGAATTCAAACGCTTTGAGAAATGCTCAACTTTGAAAAATGAGTTCCATTTATACTTAGTCTTTTAATTAGTGTGACGAGGTTCTATTTTTATCACAGGGGTATATCGTTCTCAATAGGCCTTGGGCATTTGTTCAGTGGCTTCAAAAAGCTACTATCCAGGAAGAGTAAGAAAAACAGAATCAGAAGAGCTTGATGTATTATTTGTTGATAATTATTTATATGACTTTGTTATTCTTAAAAAATGTTTCCTGGGCAATTAATTGGATCTTGCCTTTTGTTTTGAGTTTTTATTTGGAACACACCCCGATTTTCAAAGTTTGGTGAATCATGATCTATTTAAGTTTTGTTCTCAATCTATTTATGTGCACAACAAGCTGATTCTGAATCATTTTGTTGATTCAGTTTGTCTTGTTTAGGATGTTTTGGGATTGAAAAGCCTGAAAACTCACATTCAGGTGCAAGCGAAATCACACAAAGATCTCAATCTAAATGAAATCAGTTTGTTCAACATTTTGTGCATTTTCTAGTCCCCATAAATGATTTAAAATTATCTTTCTAATTCTTTTTAGGTTGGATAGGACATTTTAGGAAGGAAAGACCTAAATCTCACATTTCCAGTGAAAATAAACTCACACAAGATTGTAACCCAAAATGAGTCAAAAGGATAATTTTATTTCATCTATTTTTGCACCCAAAAATCTGTTAACTCTACAATCAGTTCTGACTCATTTTGGATTATTAAGACATTTTAGGATGGGATATGTGCCCCACATTTTGGATTATTTATAACTCCACACAGGATTTTAACCCAAAATGAGTCAACAAGTTACTATGAAATTTTGCTCGCTCAACATTCTGCCATTTCTGCACTCATCATATTATCTAGGAAATTAGTTTGTTAACTCAAAATGAGTTATCTAGCACATTTTAGGATGGATTAGATCCCAAAATCCATATTTTAGGTGGAAATGAACTCACACAATATTCTGATCCAAAATGAGTCAACAAGTTGATTCCAGATGTCAGGTGAGGTTAGATTGAGAAAAAACTGACATGGGGTGCTATTTAATAAATCTTGGAAATGGGGTGTGATACAGTAAAAATTGAAAATAAATGGTGTGATTCGGTTATTTCCCATGTTTCTTTCTCCTTTTTGTGCAGATATATCCTTATGGCAGAGCCGGACCACATCATTGTTAAACCCATACCAAATCTTGCTAAATTTGGTTCTGCTGCCGCATTCCCTTTCTTCTACATTGAACCCAAAAAGTATGAACCTGTTCTGCGTAATTTCTACCCAGAGGATAAGGGTCCAATCACAAATATTGATCCTATAGGAAATTCTCCTGTCATAGTTGACAAGGTATTTTCCATTCTCTCTTATTTTTTGCCCCATTCATATTTTTAATGAACATACTGTGTTTGGCTTTAGGCATCTCTCAGGAAGATTGCTCCAACATGGATGAACATCTCTTTGGAGATGAAGAAAAATCCTCAGACAGATAAAGCATTTGGTTGGGTGCTTGAAATGTAATTTCTTGATGTCTAAATTGTCATGACTCCCAGAGTCATCAAGCAAAAGTCATATTAAATTTCTTTTTCAGTAATTGTGTGATATTTGAATAAGAATGTTGAATATATAGTTGTAAGTTTCTAGTGATTCTGTATTTTGTCTTGGTTAAGTAGTAATTCATTTGTCGTTTCCAAGGTATGCCTATGCTGTGGCATCTGCTCTTCATGGAGTTGGAAACATCTTACATAAGGATCTCATGATTCAGGTATGGCAACTTTATTATGCACAATATGCCACTTTGATTTTGTGGATTTGCTAAATACTTTTTTCAATCACTTAGCCTCCTTGGGACTTAGAAGTTGGTGATAAATACATTATCCATTATACGTATGGATGCGACTATAATATGAAGGTATATTTCACACTCCACTGTTGACACTATTCTCAAACTGCCAAGTTAGATAAACTTTTTAGTCATATCAAATGTACACAGAGGTTATCTTCTTCTTCTTCTTCTTTTCTCATTTTGATCACATTTCTCAGGGAGAATTAACTTATGGAAAAATTGGAGAATGGAGATTTGATAAAAGATTATACACCAGTAAGTCTCCACCCAAGAACCTTCCTTTACCACCTGCTGGAGTTGCACGGAGTGTGGTACGGATTTCGACTACTTCAATCTCTACTGATTAAACTTCAGTTGACAGATTTTGTTGTTTTGTTAAATCAGTTAATAGCTTAGATCAATTTGTTTAATTTTGAAGAGTCATTTTCAATATTTGTGCTAGTAAAGTATTTAAGTTGTTTGTCCAGGAGTTTGATACTTGCATTACTGTATAATAATTCAATACTACCATCCCTGTCTGTTCCACACTAGGGTGTAATATCACAGTGGAAATCAGTAATGAACTAACTCTAGGTGGACCAAGAGTAGACAGTTGACACTAGATAACATGATCTGACATCCATCAAAGTTGGAACCAAGCATAATCTGTTATTCATGTGGGCAAAATACCAGCTAGTACAACTGGCTGTCAAATGGAAGACACGTGTATGAGGTAGAGAGAGGCATGAGTTAAACATGACAAATCCAAGGAATCATAGCAAAATCAATCCAAGTGATGTGTTTTTAGGTGAGAAAGAGCTAAGAGCATCTATAGTGGGAGCTCCTTCGCACATGTGGATGCACCGAAGGAGCTGCCTCCCATAGTGGGAGGGAGCTCCTTTGTTAATTTCGAGGAACACAGTGTTGGACCAGGTGGGTCGGCAAGAGGGAGTGAATTACCTGTTGAAAACAAAAATGAACCTTTCTCAACTTTCAACTCAGATTAGTAGCAACAAGATAATTATAATAAGTAAATTAAATAACTACAAAATGAAAGAAGAGATAAAGAAATTTATTTGGTTATAACATAGGTGGTTGTTAATCCAACACAAATGAAAAACACTAAAAGTCTCCTTCGATGAAGGCGGAGAAGCCTCTTACACTCGTTGAATGCTCAACAGTTGCTAGGAAATGAATACAAGAGTTGATGATTATTTCTTAGCTCCAGGGCCTTTTTATAGCTCCTGGAAAATCCTATCCGTAGCTTGAAGGCGCCTCCAAAGAGGTCCAAGGCGCCTTCCATCGGATAAGTTTTATCCGCTGAAGATAAAGCTTATCTGCGGCTAACGGCTATTGGAAAGCATCTTCAAATGATGGAAGACGCCTTCGTACTATTCATCAAAGGTGTCTTCCAACCATGGAAGGCGCCTTCCACATAGAAGCGCCGGAGCGCCTTCAATTTTGTTGAAGGCGCCTCCAACAACTTTTACAGCACCCCCTTTGCTCTCCTGCTGCTCCGATCGTCCGGGTGATTTTGTCCATCCGGAATTGGGCTCACCCGGACCCATCTTCCAACCTTCTCCTCGAGCAGGCTTCCTCCCTGGCTTCTCGTCCCTCGAACGCCCCGCGCGTCCTTCTCATCCACCGGTGTACTCTTTCACAGCACCTCGTCCCTCGAACGTACCGAGCCCGTCAACTCTCTCCCGTGCTGTCCTTCTCACTAGTTGCATCTTCCGCTCGACTTCTTGTGTTCCTAAACTCCTGCACACTTAGACACAAGAATCAAATACACAGGACTTAACTCAACTTGGTTGACCATATCAAAACTACCATGGGGTAGTAACAATCTCCCCTTTTTTGATGTACATCAACCCAAGTTAAAGTTAGGGTCGAACAGAATAATAACAAGTTGCAATTAGAATAAAATCTTGCAATATAGAGAATTAACCAAGTTAACAAAATTGCAAAAATTTGAACAATGATAAAAATGTTCTTACTCCCCCTTAACTTATACCTATGTCTTAAATTTGACCACATAAAAAAATAGAGAAATAATAAAAACAACCATCTAGGGGTATACAACAATAATTATCAGTTAGCTAATTTGTCAAACAATTTTTTAAGAATTTCTTTTAGATTGGGAAAATTATAACAGTTAACCGTTTAACAGTTAGTCAATTAAACATTTTATTTCAATAATTGGCTTCCAAGCTGTAGCGAAGCACTAAGCCTTCTTGGATATTGGAACAACAATCACTTCTAGACAAAGTCTTTTAAAGAAATTAAATATTCAATTTTTTTTCTGAGATTTCTCAGTTTAACTTTAAAAAAAATTGAATTATTACAATTTAATCTAAGCATGATCTTGGAACCCAATATAAGTTCCTTCTATGTTTCTGTGAGATTCTTCTAATTTTGCCCTAGTGATTTCTAATGTATCAGTTAATTCTACCATAATTTCTAAATTTTGGCTTTTTAAAATCGTTTGAGCATGCATGGTCATGTTTCAACCTTTTGATTTCTATTTTCAATTTTTCGTGTTCTATCTTTAACTTATCAAACATATCTAAGGGGCATGATATTGCTAAGTTTAATTTTAACTTAACATTATCTTTTTCCAGTTTTACTAAATCCTTAGAAAGTGTTTTAATAAATTGAAATGACTTTTCAGGGGTAAGGCACATACCTCATTTACCTCGTATTTTGATGCTCCCCTTCATCGCAGCTTTCCTCTAATGATCCTCCATCTTCATTAATGCTCATTTATGAGTTGCTTTCATCTTCATTTTGATGGTCTGCTATTAGGGCTAGTTCAACATAGGCTTCAACTTCGATTTCGATGACGGTGTTTCATCCCACGTCGCCTTCAAGGTTTTGAGCTTTGATTTCGTTGATCTTTTGCCCTTATCCTTCTCCTTTTTCTTTAGTTCTGGGCAATCATCTTTGATGTGTCCTTCTCCTTGGCAGTTGTAACACCGGACCTTCCTTTTGCTTCGAGTTTGTTTCTTTGCATGCGACTTATTAAATTTAATAGATTTATTGAATTTTCTTACCATTAAGGTTGCTTCGTCTTCATCGATTGATGCTTCGGAGTTAGGATCTTCCTTCTTGGCTTTCAAGGTAAGATTGTTATTCGACTTTTTGATTTCTTTAGGATTTGCACATCGAGTTTCGTGAAGTTCAAAAGTAAAAACCAAATTCTCTAGTGTACCTATCTCGAAGTCCTTAGACATGTAGTATGCATCTACTAAGGATGACCATTCTAGAGTTCTCGGGAAGGCGTTGAGCGTATATTGGATTGAATCTCGGTTTGTTACCGATTCTCCGAGATTGTTGACCTGAGTGATGAGTTCTTTAATTCGTGCTTGGAGTTGCGCTGCCTTTTCTCCATTGTTCATCTGTAGGTTTGTTAGCTGGGTTCGGAGGATGTCTCGCCTTGCTAAATTTGCTTCCGAAGTACCTTCGTGAACTTCCAGGAATTTCTCCCATAGCTCTTTGGCAGAGTCGTAGTTGTGATTCGATTGACCTCCTAGGGCGGAAGGACGCTCAGCAGATGGAACTCTGCTTTACCATTCGCCACGAAGTCGGTTTGTTCTTTCTTCGTCTATAAACACTCTTTCTTTCCGTCTCCATGTTGGTCCTTAGGGGCTAAAAATCATATTTCATAATTAACAGAATCTTAAAGTCCGTTTTAATAATACCTCCATCCGACGTTTCTATTGCGTGAAATCTCCCTCGAACTTTGGTGGATGAATGCTTGCACCGGTCATTCTTTTGTTACTTCAGTCGGCGATTAGTCCTTCTGAGATGTTCTGGCTCTGATACCACTTGTTGGACTAGGTGGGCTAGGAAGAG
>JBBMJZ010020727.1:0-10732 GCA_037833815.1 Zingiber zerumbet | reverse complement strand
TTTCGACATTCCTGGTGGTGGACCAGAGGTTTTAAACAACCTAAATCTCTCTTTTCTTTTTTTTTTACCTTTTTTTTTGTTATTAGGCTTGATATGAAGAGATATCAGACCCACATTGGGCCTGATATGGGGAGATATCAGGCCCAATGTGGGCCTGATATCTCTTCATATCAAGCCTAATAACAAAAAAAAAGGAAAAAAAAAGAAAAGAGAGATTTAGGTTGTTTAAAACCTCTGGTCCACCACTAGGAATGCCGAAAATAACAATTGAAAGCATATTTGGACTCCTTGCAATTTTAAAAATCTACAGGAACTGAAATGGGTGCAATCGGAACTCTCTAGGTCCATTAGTAGGTTTTGACCGAAATTCACTTATGGACCTAGAGAGCTCTTATTGCACCCATTTCAGTTTCTGTGGATTTCTAATGTTGTAAGAAGTTAAAATATGCTATATATTATTTATTTCAACTTCTAAAAGATGTTAAAATATAATAAGAAAGAATCAATAAAACAATCCCCACACGTTTTAGATTTTTTAAAACCTCTGGTCCACCACTAGGAATGTCAAAAATAATAATGGAGAGCATATTTAAACTCCTTGCAACATTAGAGTTAAGAACTTGAAGGTGCGAGAGCATGCTTGCTTATAACCCTACCAGTGGCTCGGGAGTCTGGAATATAAAGGTCCGAGAGCATGCTCACTTATAACCCGGCAAGTGCCTTGGGAGTCTGGAACTTAAAGGAGTAAGAGCATGCTTGCTTATAACCTGGCCTGATGTTCAAGAGTATGGAATATAACGGCATGAGAGCATGCTCATTTATAACCTGGTCGGTGGTTCGGGAGTCTAGAACTTGAAGGCATGAGAGCATGCTCACTTATAACTCGGCAGGATGCTCGAGATTCTAGAATATAAAGGCACGAAAGCATGCTCACTTATAACCCGGCTAGTTGCTCAAGAGTCTGGAACTTGAAGGCGCGAGAGTATGCTCGTTTATAACCTGGCTGGTGGCTCTGGAGTCTGGAACTTGAAGGCACGAGAGCATGCTTCCTTATAACTCAACTAGTGACTCAAGAGTCTGAAACTTGAAAGCGCGACAACATGCTCACTTATAACCCATATGACGGCTCAAGAATTAGGAATAAAAAGGCACGAGAGCATGCTCGCTTATAACCCGGCCGGTGGCTCAGGAGTTTGGAACTTGAAGGCCCAAGAGCATGCTCACTTATAACACAGTCGGATGCTTGAGATTCTAAAATATAAAGGTGCGAGAGCATGCTCGCTTACAACCCGGCCGGTGGCTCGGGAGTCTGAAACTTGAAGGTGCAAGAGCATGCTCACTTATAATCCGTCCAGTGGCTCAGGAGTCTAGAACTTGAAGGCATGAGAGCATGCTCGCTTATAACTTGACTAGTGGCTCGGGAGTCTGGAATTTGAAGGCGCGTGAGCATGCTTTCTTATAACTCGGCCGGTGCTCGGGAGTCTAAAATTTGAAGGCGTGAGAGTATGTTAGCTTATAACTCAGCCAGAATTGTACTGACTTGAGCGTCGGAGGGCCTTCACCAAGGACTCCTCCTAATTTTTGGGCACTGACATTTTGTTGGCTCGTCTGAGTGTGCGTAGGTTCAAAAGGAAACCTCTCCATGGAGTAAAAAGTCTTTTCTCAGTCAACAACTAAGCAACTGTTTCTAGCGCATCAGCTCTCTAGTTTTCAGACAGGATCACCTAGCAATACGAACTCTAGGACAAGGAGCATGGATCTATGACCTAGAAAATATATGAGATGTGAGATTTTATGAATGATCATAATCTTTAGAATTCACACTTTTAGGCAACATTATTGGGAGATTACGTGTGCAAACTATACAGGGATTGCCTGGCACAAACCAAAGCACACTATCTTGGTAACCAAAGGCAAGAGATAAGTGATTTCAAGTCTCATCCTTATTATTCTTAGAGTGATGTTTTCAAGTTAATAACAAAGGTAATGACACAACTCAAGGTGTAAAATGCTTTATGACCCATAAATCTTGGTGGAACTTGGTCTAATGGTGATGGGCATGGTTCCAACTAGGATACTATTTCACAAAGATTTAAGTTCTTTAACACTAATGCATAAATTTTCTTCTTGTAAACTCTATCAACCTACAATAATTAAGATCTTTCTTCAAATTCCATTCAATATTTTTTTATTGTCATATTTCTTTGAGTTATCCTAAGAGATTTTTTTCCATCATTTGAAAAGACTCTCAAAGAATAATCTATGAACAATGTTGTGAGATTGAATGGCAGGTTAACGAGGTACTTAGGAATACAAATGCTAACACAATTGGTTATATGGCTCAGAATCCTCATTCCTATTGCAGCCTATGACTCTTCAATAAGTCATTTTCTGAAAGCTCAATATCTTTCATTTGTTGATGTCATCCGGAGATAGAGAAATCTCTTACATAAATCTTCTTACAAGATTAGGAACAAGTGAAAGCTTGGAAGATTGAGGCCAATAACACAACAAAGGAGAGCTCAAGAGGTTAAAACAATAATCATAAGACCATCCTTTGCAAGTTCTACAAGGTCCTTTCATAGCCTTCAAATGCCAACTTCACATTTCTATTCTATCACCAATTAGTTGATTGCTTTCCATTCAAATTGATTGTTTTTATAATTGCTACAACCTTTAGTTTAACAATGAATCTATGAGTTGACTTTACTTGTTATTAGCTCACTGCTCGCCTAGGCCATTTGAACGTCTTAGCTTTTCTATGTCAAATTAATAGAGACATTAGAGCAAAAGGTGAATTATCACCTTAATATTCTTTCTAAAGTTGCCTCACATTCTCTGAAGGAGGTAAATCATAGGAAGTATTTACCCTAACACAACAACTATTTATATAGGGGAGGTCAAACACTCAGCTTCCTCATTGGACCATCATTCAAGTGCTCAGTCAATTAAAATCAATCCAATCAATTTCTCAATAAAGTCATCCGTAAATAAAATATTTTATTTGTTGGCTAATTAATTTGCATCAACTGCATAATCAACTCAATCACCAAAAGACTAAAACTAGCCTTTAATCGATTGGACTGTCAACTATGACCATCCTTGCTAGATTAATAGGTGAGGCTAATTAAAGTGGGGTGGAATAGTCGATAGCATTAAATTGCCTATTTGTCTATAATTATGATTAGTGTGTAGCAAAATAAGTACAAAATCTATCTTTCCAAATTATTTGTCTACAATTATAGTTAGTATATAGTGACAGCTTTTGTGTACATTTTATTAAATTGTGCACACCCTATTTGATTCCTAAACTTCCCTTAATCTCTTATTTAATACCAAAATTAATAATAAAAAAATATTGCACAAAAATGCACTCCTATTCAATTTGCATCATTTTAAGACAATCTTTTTTTTTTTAATATTTTCCCATTTAATACAGTTAATTTGATTCATTTCAAACCTTAATTGTACCTAGAATTATGATCTTAATCCAAACTTATTAATCAACTTGCACCATGGAACATTTGTCAATCACTTTGCACAATATACTCTTTTGATAAAATCTATTCTAACCCACATGCATGCTAATTTATAAATTTATTTTTTTTCAAAAAACTTTATAATTTTGTAAACCTTACAAACTTCAAGTGCCTTCTCAATCATGATATTTTCAATCTTAATTATATTTATGGTTTTGACCCACAAACTGAATTGAAAATCAGCCTACGAAATGTTATGAGAGTTGGTAACTTAGTTTGATAAGTATGGTGGAACCAGTTTGGTTTTATATGTATATAATCTTGGTGATAAAAAGATGAATATGTTCGTCCCCAGTATCTCCGTCAATCCGTTCTAGGGTCAATACTGAGGACGTAAATCACGGACGACTGCTAGCCTTTGGAATAGCGACTAGTACATAAAAGAGGGATTTACCTCAGCTTTATCGAGATTTGAACCTCATATCTCATGATAGTAATACCTCATGCGCTAGTTACTAGACTGTCCCGATGAGACTATATGTATATAATCCTGCAACTTATTCAGATCAGTTTTATGATATTTATTTGCCGATTTAGTTCAAAGTTATAAATTTTTAAGCATTTTTTTAAATTAATTTAGTGGTTTAGTAGTTTTTCAACATTCATTAAGTTTGATCTATAGCTATTTGCTCACGTTTTCATTGTCACATAGATGATCCATCAATCATAATGACAGACGAATATATTGATATCTTTTTAGAACGTCTGGTCGATATAATTTTAAAAAATTATAATATGTGTTATTTTTTATTATTTTCACACTCTTTGTTTTTTTTCCTTTCTTTCTACCTCTCCCTCTCGCCAACTCTTAAAGAGCTTGGACAATTTTATCAAAAAAAAAAAAAAAAAATTAAAGAGCTTGGACAAAGTGATTAAAGCCAAGTCAGGCCATAGACATTGACTATCAAGGTGCCATCATCTTTCATTTTTAATTTTCTTTGAGTTAAAATTAAAAGGGCATCCTTATTATTATGTTCGTCAAATAATACTTGTAAAAAAAAATATCAAACCAGTACTCCATTATATTTTTCATCTCAGAAATATGAATATGCTAGTGTTATTATAGTAGTCCCATCAACTTAATCAAAATTCTATATATATAAATAATAATTTTATATCAAAATATTCTTTATGAATTTGATCAAAATCGTTCAAATTTAATTAAAATTGTTTCAACAATTAATCAAAATTATTTTAAAACTATTATACCAACAGTATGATATAAGTGCTATAACATGTAGCAGTTATGTCATAACTACAATGTTATAACCACTATGTTATAGTCTTAATATGAATTGTTAAATAATTTTAAAATAATTTTTATCAAGTTGAGTAATTTTGACTAAGTTGATAAATAATATTTTGATATAAAAATATTTCATATATAACTGGTACAAGTTCTACTAGCCACCATGTAATTGCTACATATTCTAGCGGCTACAACACCGCTAGAATAATGATATTTTTTAAGGTGCTATTTTTATTTTTAAAAAAAATGGTCTTTTAATGAAAATGATAAGAAGGTGCATATTTTAAATTTTTTGTCCATTTGCTTTTATTTAGATGAAAATGGTCTATTACAATGCTATTAAAAAGTTATAAAAATGCCATCAACTCAATTAACATATAAAAGTATCAAGATATTATAGTGACCAATAATAATTATCAAGATAGTATATCCTTATCAAAGTATCATAATTCCAATTATAAAAATTATACACAAATAAATTGTTCTGGCCCACTCAATCATGTACAGTACATTTATCTTCTTTGTTTTTTTTCCTATTTAATTCCCTTCCCTCATGTCTTCTCTCACCAAAGACTTTTCTATTTTTCCTGTCAAACTTGAACAAAATTAAAGTGTAGTACATATAGTAGTTCCCTAAGTCAACCAAATGGATGTAAATTATTTTGATCAGTTGGACCATGATGTGTTAGGGTTGTTGACCTTGTTGGCCTCATAATTGGCCTCAGTTAATTAAGCTGACCAAGTAAAGGTTTGACTTATCTAACAAAATTGATGGTTCAAAAGAATAAATCGTTTTACAAGCATGACTAAGTTAAATACGGTGATAAAAAGTGAATACGTTTGCTCTCAGTGTCCTCGTAAATCCGTCTCAAGGCCAACACGGAGGAGGTAAATCATGGACGGCTACTAGCCGGGCATAACTAGTTAAACATGGTTGTAAACTAGATCAACTAACCCTAATATAATGAACCTAGTTAGCTATGATATATTAAGATAACCAACATATTAATGTAGTACAAGATAATTTTAATATAATTAAATATTTTAAAGGGAACTTAACTCGGTCAAATAAGAAGATAGGATAAGCTGAAGTGTTTTTTTTTAAATCAAATCATATACTTATTGATTTTTTTTAATCATTATCTTTTGACGTAGTCTAGTGGGAATATAAAATAGTTGTGAAAGAAAGGTAGTGTTAAACATTTATTGATTTATTTTTCAATCATTATTTTCTTTTCTTGTTTGCCATACATATATACTCACTGGATCCTTGAAGTACAATTTACATGTAAGATTGTCCTTAATAATCATATCGTTGTCGTCAGAATTATCATCAGAATGAAACCAAATATCACGAAACTTGCCGGTATTTATCATTAATTCTGTCATGTCGAGGGAACACGTCCTTAAATGCAACCAACTCCCTTGCTTTGATTCTCTTGCACTTGCACTCACATTAATTCGATCGATGCACCACTACTGCGTAGCTGATCATCCGCTCCTCTGCTATATATATCTATCTATCTTTCTTTCTTTCTTTCTTTCCCAATTAAGGTTGTAGAAGATCGATCAAGCGACGACGACATGAACAGATCAACGCTGGATTTTGATAATATTGTCGGCGTCAAAAAGGGTCCTTGGACTCCGGAGGAGGATCTGATCCTCTTCGCCTACGTCCAAGAACATGGCCCTGGAAACTGGAGATTTGTGCCTGCCAACTCTGGTAGATTAAATTATTAAACTACGAGCTAGCTAGCTTAACTTCTTGCTTGATTAGGGTTTATAATTTTACGGTGCTGGTTATATTTAGGGTTGATGAGGTGCAGCAAGAGCTGCAGGCTGCGGTGGACGAACTATCTGAGGCCTGGGATCAAGCGAGGCAATTTCACCGAACAGGAGGACAAGGTCATAGTGCATCTCCAAGCTCTGTTGGGGAATAGGTGGGCGGCGATAGCTTCGTACCTTCCGGAGAGGACGGACAACGACATTAAGAACCACTGGAACACCAACCTGAAGAAGAGCAAGAGGCCGAGGGAGGCGGAGGGCGGCGAGGAGAGGGGGCAGTGGGAGCGCTGCCTGCAGACGGACCTTCACAAGGCCAAGAAGGCCCTGTGCGAGGCGCTGGCGATGGAGGCGACTGCGGTGGCGCCGCAGGATCACAGCGGCAGAGGGAGCATGACTTCCGACGTCGACGCCGACGCCTCGCCATCGCCGGCAGCGGGGAAGGGTGTTTGCCCGGAGGTGGAGTGGGGGAGCGGGATCTGCCAGCTGAAGCCGACGCCGATGATCCTGTTCGAGTCGTGGCTGTTCGACGATAGTTTGGATGGCATCGAAATGTCGTAGTTAGCCTTGGACTGTTTCCTAGAGATGTGCCGCCGAGATGAAGCCATGCAATGCATGCTCTACTTATAATTCCTAAATTTAATTAAGAAAGCTAAGGTGTTAATTAAGTTTGATAAATAAATTAAATATATCTAGTGTTGGTAATGGTGTAGCGTACCTTTTCAGTTTTCTAGACGTTAAAAAAAATAAATCTCAGTTTAAATAAATTAATAAATAATTTTTTCTATGCTTCTTAATTTATCTCGTGGTTGATGAAAAATTTTCATATATCAATCATCTTCAGGATTATCGATATATAAGATGTCATATCAGGATTCAGCCGTGCTTTTTAGATTTTCCTAATAATCAATATGTGGAGTCGGATTGCCTACTTGTAGTACTAGATGATACTGTGAAGTATTCGGACCTTTGGATTTGCTCTTCTATATTTGACATAGTCGATTTTAATCGACTATCGGGATTTCTGGAAGATTGTTATCGGGAGGAAGTAAATTGAGTTGTCGTCGAGGCTAGTGTTCGACACTATCTCCGTAAAACGATATTGCTCCGCTACGGTGCTCACGGATAGCTGTAATTCATTCCCAAGATATAACGACGATGTCTCGAAATAGTAGCACTTCAAATTTCGAAACCAGCAAACTTTCTCGTAGGTTTTTTGGACCTTCTTATGCAAAAGATGGATGAATAGTTTGAATGCAAAATGTTTTTCGAATGAATGATTTCCAGGAAGGAGAGAGATTTATTTATATTGGGTGAAGAGGTAAGTAACCCTTGGTGTATAATCCTTTAAAAGTCTTTTGATCTCAGCCATAGATCTGAAGAGATATAACTCTTCAGATGACTTTTATTCTCAACCCTCATATCTGAAAAGATATAACTCTTCATATTCTGATATGAGTTATAACTCTTCATATTTCATCTTGATCTCAGCCTTAGATTACAACATTTAATTCGACGCTTCAGATCAAGTCTTCCTCTTCAATGCCAGATTAGAATCTGACGTTCCAGATCGCATCTACTTGCGATCTGTCCTCATTTTTGATCTGACGGTTACCATTTGTTCGCCCAATCCAATCATTGCTCTCTACACAGTCATGTGTCACATGTCTTGTCACCCGACATGACATGTCACCGCCACGTGGAGCATAAATTAAAGCTTCCCGCGACGAAGTGCAAAATGCACCAACAAAGCACCCATTGTGCGTGTGGCTGGTAGCGGGCTTGCACGCCCAAGGGTAGATAGCACCTGTGCTTTTATATTAACAATATTAACACAACAACACATATAAGGAAACACTGGCTCTCGCCGGTTAACGATGTGGGACTAAAACCCCATCATTTTCCTTAATATTAATTTGAGCATATCTTTGAACAATTAATTTATCATTCACTCGTAATCGGTTTTGAACAAATTAATAGTCCAGATTTATCTACGCGAAACGTAGATTTTGATTTTGAAATCAAACTTGACTTTCAAAGATCGATGACACCAAAATTTTACTTTGCAAAATCGTATCCAACACCTACATGGATTATAATTAATTAATTAATTAATTTGTAAGTAAGTTTGATATTGAAATTAATAAGAGATGGTTTATATTCATTAAATATATATAAAAGTCAATGAGCGAGGATTCAGACACTTTTGTGTTAGACTTTTTAATATTCATTAATTAGAAATATGAATTATTCATAAATAATATCTATGAATAAAATTTATATATTATATACATTAATAAAATTCTAATCAAATTTATAAAAATAAAGAAATTATTAAAATGAACAAAGCAATCATGCAATATCAAGTTCACTAATCAGTAAAATAAATTTAAAAATATAAAAATTTAAATAATTGAATAAGCTTGAATTGAGAATTTGATGACATTTGATCTAAACAAACTCAAGCTAAGATTGGACTAAGGTCAATCTATTAAAAAAAGTAAGCTAAGTTTGAACAACTTTTTCAACAATGTAGATGACATTTGGTTTTTTTCTAAGAATCGGAATAGAAATGGGAATGATAGTATGATAGAATGAGAATAAGTATAAGCATGGATATTACTCTTAAAATTTTCTATTGGAATGAACTAAAAAATTTTCTTGCCCTTAGAAGAAAATAAGAGAAAAAATTATATACGAGAGATAAGTTAAATGTGAGAGAAAAAGATGGAGAAAGTGTGATAAAAGAGAATGAGGAGAGAGAAAGTATGATGGGAGAGAATGAGGAGAGAGAAAGTGTGATGAGAGAGAATAAGGAAAGAGAAAGTGTGATGGGAGAGAATGAAGAGAAGAAAAGTGTGATGAAAGAAAATGAGAAAATAGAGTGTAATAGGAGAGATTGAGGAGAGAGAAAGTGTAATAAGAGAAAAAACATGATAAGATAGAAAGTTTGATGAAAGAAAATCAGTAGAGAGTGTGATGAGAGAGATTGAAGAGAAAGAAAGTATGATGATAGAGAAAAGCATGAGGAGAGAGGATGAGGAGAGACAAAGTATGATGGAAGAAAATGAAGAGAGAAAAAGTGTGATGAGAGAAATGAGAAAAGAGAGTATATGATAGAATTAAGAGAATGCATGATAAGAGAGAAAAGAGTAAAGATAATATGATGAGAGAGAATGAAGAAAGAGAAAGTACGATGAGAGAGAAAGTTTGATGAGAGAATGAGAAGAGAGAAACTATGATGAGAGAAAATAAGGAGAGAGAATGTGATATGAAAAAAATTGAATAAATATATTAATGATATTTTCGTTCAAAATAATTTAGATAATATCCAAGTTTTTGGATATGGTGAAACCCAAAGTAGGAGGTGGATTTTATCAATATTTAAGTTTTGGATTTCATTCTAAAATCTTATTCTTATTCCCATTAATAAAATACAAGGTTTAGGAATGAATTGAATTCCCCATTCCTATACTAAATGCCACCTTAATTCATTTAAAATTTAGCTTAATTTAAATATATTACCTTATCAAAAAATAAGTTTAAATAACACAATTTAGTTTGGATTGGATTAGTTTACAACCCTATTCATTTCACTTACCAAAAAGTATATATTACAAAAAAAAACATCTAATGAGCATTTAATTAATGTTTTAAATTTTAGACAAAAAAGAAAAATTGAGTTGATTAAGATATTTTAATTTGTTGTTTTGCATGAAAGGGGCTTGTTGCTATGAGATGCGATGCATCATGCCAATTTTGATCCATTAATGCTTCATCAAGTATATTTATAATTGCTACTTGATGCTAATTGTGACCACTTGCTACATTGTGTATTATATATTTGGGCTAAAACATAATAATTCTATAACAAAACAAGGATAGGATCTAGACCTTAGGATATTTTCCAATAATTATTATAATCTAAATAATAATTTTAAATGCAAAGTTAGAGGTTTTAGATGGTTAACTATGTTTTAGCCCAAATAAGCTGACGTTTGACAATTATAGAAGTTTATAAGTTTTATGTCAAAATTATATTTTGATTTTTTTTACTATGGCCATGAACAACAAAATAAAATATAACTTAAAAACTTTATAATTATCCTTTTTTAAAAAAAATATGATAGGCATATGGTAATGTTAAACAAATAACAAGGAA
>JBBMJZ010020703.1:0-10733 GCA_037833815.1 Zingiber zerumbet | reverse complement strand
CCAGGAAGCGCTCGTTTATGGTTTGGTGCTCGGATATAGCTCAACTAAGAGCTTTTGCCTTGAAGCGTTGATGTTTTCCCTCCAAGGGTGCAACTTGTCTCAGGCTCCTCTTTCATTTGGGCTCTTACTAGAATGATGTATTTGTTGTTCTTGGCTTTGGGCCCTTTCTCTTTGCTTGCCGGAGTTGGTGTTTCGTCCGGTGGCCTTCTATTGGAGTGAACCTCATACTTCTCATGTTGTAGTTCATTCAACCTATAACAAACACTTCTTGCAACTGAAAAAAATTAGTGGCCTTAGAGAAATCAAACTCTAGGTTTTCCTCCAAAGCTATTGCAATGTTTGTTTATGCTCTATTGTCATTTCAAAATGTGTCTTGTGAATGAAAAGAAGTAAAAAGCATATCTTCAAATAAAAAGAGTAATTATATTGATATAATAATGAAATAGGGTACGATAACATAAATCATGTTCAAGAAATATAAGTAGATGTGTGTCAAACAAAGCATACAATATATATAATATAGAATACCACCCAAGTAATATAGCGAGGTTCTCTCGAGCAATATAGTTGGGTTCCTTCCCGAAAGCTGAATAAATATTGTAATGCAATATTACTCAGCTTCGTAGAAGCAATGTTATGGAGTTTTCTACAAAGCAATAATGATAAAGTTCCTCCTAGCAATATTACCAAAGTTTAGTTGAGCAATAACAATAAGTTCCACATAGTAATATTATTGAGGTTTGTTGAGCAATAACACTAAGTTTTATAGAATAACATCATTGAGATTTGTTGAGCAATGGCACTAAAGTCTACAGAGCAACATTATTGAGTTCTGCAAAGTAAAGTTTCGTAGGGACAAGAAGTCGGAGTGGAAGTCGGAGTGGAAGGTTGCTTGAGAAGGCCGGAAAATGAGTTTGGGTGAGCCCTATTCCAGATGGCCGAAATCACCCAAGTGAGAGGAACTTGAGCGGAAGACTCGGACCAAAAAGTCAACAGGAGGTTGACTTTAGGTTTGGACGCTAGGTTCACCTAGGCCAAGCGCCCGGATCACTTGGGTGCCCCCGGGGAGCTTCACCTAGCAGGGGCCGACTCGAACCCATCCGGATGCCCGAACCAGAAATGTAATCGAAACACGCACTGTCGCAATCTGGTATGACGAGGATAAAATTCCATCCATGTCTAGGCGCCTGAAACCCTTCTAGGTGTCTCGATCAGGGCTATAAATATAGCCCTGATCCTAGAAGCTACATAACACTGAAAAAGGTAGAAAATAATACTTGTAAACGTTCTACCTTTTGTTTAGCTTTGTATTCGAGTGCTTTAACTACTGTAAGAGGCTTCTCCGCTTAAAGGAGATTTGATAGTGGACTTACTTGCCTTGAATTAGCAATCCCCTGATTGTAAACCAAGTAACTCTTTCTGTGACTCTTTCTCTTGTTTAATTAGTTTGTTAATTCTTTTATAAAAGTGTTTGTTTTAATCAAGCTATAAAGTTTGAGAAAGATTTTTATTTAAATTTATTGTGCAGGGGTATTCACCCCCTCTAGCCGACTGCCAAGGGACCTACAATGGCTATCAGAGCGAGGACACTTCAAGATGACTAACCGCCGATTGAAACACAAGAGATGGACAGACCGAGCATCTAACCACCTAAGTTTAACGGGGAATTCGGGAACTGGAAGAAATAGATGGAGGTATTCTTTAAGATAAATTTAGATTTATTATTAATTATAAAATTTAGCTTTGTAGCACCAGAGGGAAAAGAAGAATACCAATGGACAAAAAAGGAGCAAACTGATTTCGTAGCAAATGATAAAGCAGAGTTTCATCTGCTTAGTGCTTTACCACCTCAAGAAGTCAACTGGATCGAAGTCTATGAGTCAGCCAAGGAGCTCTGGGAGAAATTCCTGGAACTACACGAAGAGACCTCAGAGGCAAAATTTATGAGACGGGATCTACTCTGAAATCATATCAGCAACCTCCAATTATAAGAAGGTAAAATTGTTGCATACCTTCACTCAAGGATCAAGGAACTCATCACCGGACTCATGAATTTTGGAGAAAAGGTAACCAACCGAGATTCGCTAAGTTACACACTTAACGCCTTTCCTAGGACTCCTAAATGGATATTCTTAGTTGATGCTTATTATATCTCTAAAGATCTAGAGGTAAGTACTTTAGAAGAGTTATTTTCGACATTTGAAGTTCATGAAACAAGATGTGCAGATCTGAAGAAGGAGCCCAAGCACAACATTGCCTTAAAGGTAAAAATGGATGAACCAGAATTAGAAACTTCTCTCAATGATGACGAAACAACGTTCATGGTAAGGAAATTTAAAAAGTTATTTTAAACTAATAAATTTAATCAAGTACAAGATAAAAGAAGAAGAAGAAAGGTAAGATGCTACCACTACAATGAAGAAGGGAAGAAAGATAACCGCCCTAAATTGAAGAGCAAGGACAAGGACAAGAGCAAGGACAAAAGACCAATCTAGATAAGGCATCGAAATCTAAAGGTGATGTGGGACGAAAAGTCATTCGAGTCAGAGATTGAAACCATCGTCGGACTTGCGCTAGTGGCAAGTCACCAAGAAGATGAGGATGAAGCAAGTTCATCCTCAATGAGCATTGAGAGCATCGATGAAGGGGGAACAACATCAGAAGGAAGCAACACTTTAGGGGGAGCTTTAGGCTACGGGACAAAGTAAGTCAGGTACGGTCTCTACTTCCTGATAAGTTATTTTTCTTTATAAAAATATTATCAAAAAATGCTTACAAATTAGAAAAAGATAATGAAGAGTTAAAATTAACCTTAGCAACATCTTGTCGACTAAAGGATTTTGAGAAGATAAAAATTGAAAATGAAAAATTAAAGATAGAAATAGAGAATCTAAATAATTCTGCATGTTCAAATATAGCTATTTCTAATTTCAGAAATTATCAAAGACTAAATTGGCACTTTAGATATCATAACGACCACATTAAAAAATTATTAACAAAATATATTGCTAAGAAATTTTTTATTAACCTAGTTGGAAGGAACCAATATTGAGTTCTAAAATCATGCTTAAATTAAAAAATCATTATGCATGTTTTACTTTTAATTTGATTTCATATTCTTGCTTAGATTATCAAATAAATTATTCTGCATAATTTCTGTTAAAAATTAATTAAAATTAAAATTTTCTAAGAAATAAAATCTCATTACTCATCTATAGATTTTTTTTTTTAAATTTTTAGACCGTTGTATTATTTTCTATAATTTTTTTTAACGAAATTTGTATTCTTCAATTTAAAAATATCTTGCAGTATTTTTTTTGCAAATTTATTTTATGTGAAACTTTATCCTTTTCTCTATCTGAGAAAATTTTCCTAAAATTTTTTGACCGTTGATGGATTTTCTATAAATTATTTATCCAAATTAAAATTTTTAATATTAAAAACTCTTAAAATTTTAATTTTATGAAAATTTATTTTTTTTACAAAGCTACTTTCTATTATACATTTTTAAAAAATATTTCAAGATTTTTAAATATTAATAACTATTTTAAAGTATTTTTTTAAAAAATATGTCTTTATGTAGAAAAGAATTTATTTTCTGCTTAAAATAATATAAATATATTTTTTAAAAAAATTATATTTGCTTCATATATGACTGTTCAACTGTTATAAAAGTTTTTAGAATCTTTTTTTCAAGTTTAATTTTTTTTAATTAATCTTCCAAAAATAGTTTATAAATTGGAAAAAGCAAGACTTTCAAAACTTAACCTACCTTATTTTTTCTGGATGATCGTTAGTTGTTTTTACCCTTAGACTCTATTTCAAGTTATTTTCATGGGAAACCCTTATTTTTAATGTGATTAAAGGGGGAGAAGTAGAGATTAAGTCTAGGGGAGCGTAATTTATCTAATTTTTGCATTTTGTACTTGCAAAATTTATTACCTTACTATTATTTGTTTCTTGATTTACCCTAACTTAACTTGGGATTGCTTACATAAAAAAGAGGGAGATTTTTAGTACCCTAAGGTAGTTTAGATGTGATCAACTAAGTCAAGTTAGGCCATGTTATGTTTTGATGCCCTATGTCTAAGTGTGCAGGAACTTAGGAGCACAGGAAGTCAAGCGAAAGATGCAGCTTGCGAGAAGGACGACATGAGAGAGAGTCGACGGGCTCGGTGTGCCCGAGGGATGAGGTACTGTGGAAGAGTACGTTGGCGGATGAGAAAGAGGTGCGCGACATTTCCGAGGGACGACAAGCCGGAGTGGAAGGTTGCTCGAGAATGCCGAAAAATAAGTTCGGGTGAGCCATATTCCCGATGGCCGAAATCACCCAAGCGAGCGGAATTAGAGCAGAAGAATCAGACCAAAAGTCAACAGAAGGTTGACTTTTGGTTCTGAGCGCCTAGACTTAGTCCGGGCACCCGGATCACCTAGGTGCCCTCGGGGCGCCTCTCTTAGCGGGGGCCGGCTTGAACCCGTCTTGGCACTAAAAACCCTTCCGGGCGCCCGAACCAGAAATGTTATTGAACTATGTGTTGTTGCCATCTGGTACGACGAGGATAAAATTCTATCAATGTCTATGCGTTTGGAAGAGTTGCAGGCGTCCCGATTAGGGCTATAAATACAACCTTAATCCCAGAATCTATATAACACCGAAAAAGATAAAGAAGAACACTTGTAAACATTCTTCCTTTTGTTTAGCTTTGTATTCGAGTGCTTTAACTATTGTAAGAAGCTTCTCCGCCTGAAGGAGATTTGATAGTGAGCTTACTTGCCTTGAGCAATCCCCTGATTGCAAATCAAGTAAGTCTTTCTGTGTCTATTTCTCTTGTTTAATTAGTTTGTTAATTCTTTTATACAGGTGTTTGTTTTAATCAAGCTGTAAAGTTCGAGAAAAATTTTTGTTTACATTTATTGTGCAGGACTATTCATCCCCCTCTAGCCGGTCGCCAAGGGACCTACAATTACATCTCAGGGCACTTGATCTCGCGAATTGAAAGGATGATCCAAACTTTCTGGAGAGGAGGAGCCCAAGAGGACGGAAAAAGAGGTCATCACTATCCTTAGGAATGGTTGTTCTAGTATAATATGTTTTATAATTTTTCTTAGAGTTATTATGCTTTCTTTTTTCATGATATATAGCACAAAAATCATAAAATTTAGATCTATCATGCTTTTTATCATGACATAAAGAAATATCATTAACTAATAGTATCTTAGTTTTACTCTTGGAAGCTCCCCTTGATTTAAAGTTCCTCCATTGTTTCTACTTTGATGTCTCCCCCTAGGACATTGATTTTGATAATGCCTCCTTTGATTTTTTTCATATCAATGTTCTGGCATCCTTTGATTTTTTCTTCACCTTAGGTGTCATTTGAACCTTCTTCTTTATCAAATTGGGACACTTGCTCTTATAATATCCCTTCTCTCTACACTCAAAGCATAATATATGATATTTATTTTTAACAATTGAAATTGCTACACCTTGATGATTTATGCTCTCTTGACTTATAGAGGTGAAGCACTCCTTGTCTTCATTGGCTTTGGAAGTTAAGACTTCTTCTCGTTCCAATGTCAATGAGCTATCTCCCTCATTCATTGAGGTGGATGTCTATTTGATATCCTCCTTAGATGTTGAATATCTTTCAACCTTTAAATTTTCATGTACGTGAAACAAAGAATTTCTCTCTTTGCCTTTGTCATTTCTTTGCATTGAAGATGGATTTTCATGGAGCTTGACCAATTTGCTCCACAATTCATTGAACACTTTTAATATCCCAATTTACACAAGATATTATTAGAGATTAAATTAACCAAAATTTTTGTTACCTTATCGTTTGTCTCAAATTTTAAGAGTTTCTCCTTAACCCACTTCTTCTTGAGGAGCTTCCCTTTGCTATTTGTTGGAGCTTGAAATCACTCTATTAGAACAAACCATTGCTCCATTTCCATCATGAAGAAATTTTTTACCATTGGTCTCTAAGGATTGAAACTTCCCAATCCAAAATGGTGGAGGTGCTTGGGTGTTGTAGCCGAATTGATCTCAAAAGTCCATTTTGAAGTTGAGCTCTCTTAATTATGTGTCCTTTGACTTTTTGAAATTTAGGCCTTCAACTTTCAACTTTTTCTTCTTCCTCTAGCAAGTTGTTTCTTCTGTTAGTTAGTCCAATGAAGACAATCTCACTCTGATACCACTTGTAGGCATGTAGAGAGCTAAGGGGTGAATAGCTTCATTCGTTTCTTTGATGATGATTTACACTAGAAACTCAAAATGAATAATCTTAACAATACTAACGCATAAATTTTATTTGGTATCCACCTCCTTGAGATGACTAATCCAAGGGTCTACTCCTCAATCATAGCTACACTATGAAAACCTTCTTCCTGGAGGTGGAGAAGCCCCCATACAAGCTCGAACACGAGAATATAACAAGAAACACAATTACAAATGAAATAAAAAACCACTTTACAACAATGAACCTTGATTTGCTTGCTCTTTTCTTGCTTTGGTTAGCCTCTTGATGCTTGGAAAGTACAACAACACTTGTCGCCAAAACCTCAGGAACCAGCAGCAAAAATCCAAGACGAACTCCCTTTATATGGATGTTGTTCAAACTGTTTGTCGCCTCCTAATCGATTAAACTTGTCCCTAATCGATTGTCGCATCAACTCAACCATTCAAAACCTACAGAAAGTCTCATTTTTCCTGGTTAATAGATTGGTGAGTCATATCAATCGATTAGGAAGTCTCTAATTAATTGATTGCCCCAATCAATTCTAAGGCTTTTTGTGCTATCGCGAATAGACCTTCAATCTATTACCCTAATTGATTTGTTTGGTCTTAATTGATTGTCCAATCATTTCCAACACCTACTGTGTTGTCGTGACAAAGCTCCCAATTAATTGCCCTAATCAATTGGCTCATGCTGAATTAATTAGCCTAATTGATTTAGCACTTTCTATGCTTTACGTAAAAACCTTCCAATCGATTAGCCAATCAACCTAGTCGATTAGAACATGTTCTTGCCTAATCGATTAGCTTTGGGCTAATCGATCGCTCAACCCTAAACTTTGAACTCAAGTTTAGAGTTCCTTTGCCTAATCCTAAAGTCATACATGACTTGTTGGGACTTTTCGTTGCCTAGTATCTGGTCACCCTTGACCTGATAGGGCTTCTTTACCAAATGTCTGGTCAAACTTTGACCTACTTGGACTTTTCATCTCATGCCAAGTGTCTGGTCCTCCATGACCCACTTCGGGCTTACCGTCTCGTGCCAAATGTCCGGTCCTTTGTGACCCACTTGGATTTTTTTCCTTGCCAACTTTTCATTGGACTTTTGATTGCCTAATATCCAGTTAGGTCTTCCACTATCCAGCCCCGCTAGGACTTCCATTGTCTAGTTTCCAACTAGATCTTCCACTGCCTAGCCCCTTTAGGACTTCCACTTCTTAGTTCCCAACTAGATCTTCATTGTCTAGTCTAGTTGGATTTCCACTGCCTAGCATTACTCACTAGGGCATTTACGTTGCCTAACCTCCCATTAACACTTCTCGTTTCCTAACCTTCAGTTAGGACTTTCCGTTGTCCAAACTCCAGTTAGGACTTTCCATTGCTTAACCTCTAGTTAGAATTTTTTTCAATCAAGTATCCGGTCCTCCCTTGATCTACTTGACTTTTCTCTCACATATTGTCAAGTATTAAAACTCAAGCTCAAACCAATTTAAACTTAGTTAAACTGATCAACCTTAATCTGAGAATCATTATACCAATAAGGTTAACTCATAGAATAGGAGAATCAAATGTCTAAGAGCAAGCTCGAGGAGCTTAGTGCATCATATATATGGACAAAAGGCCAAGGAAGTGGGGAGATGTATATTAATAAGGTTGAATACTTTGAAGCATGAGAGATATTACATGAGTGAAATTCAATCTTCTATGTTTGTTGTTTTCGCCGATATCATCAAGAATGATGTGTCAAGCAGGTAGGAATAGACTACCTAGTGGCTTGATTTGAAGCCTCGACTAGAGAACTATTGGTCCCAACTTATAGTTGTGACTTGGGTTAGTCTTAGGACCTAAATAGGTTTATGGGAATGAACGTTCAGCGAAGAAGGGGCTATTGAAAAGATTTAGTCAATTAAAAGCCAGACTCAATTGACTATATATAATAGTTTAGTTAGTTGGAAAATTGACGTGAGGGCACCATGAATAGAGAGATTTTGTTTGAGCAATAATCGATTAAAGGTTCAATCCATTCAATTAGAGGTTTGAGTATGACTAGAAGATATTTTTAGTTGAGTGTTGATATAATCGTTAGTTAAACAAAAACATTTGCTCAATTAGCCGACTAGGAAGCTTTCCAATCGATATGATGGAAAAAATAACCCGACAGACTTTTCTATATATGCTATTAGGGGAGCTTTGAGCATGTAAAGTTCCATAAAAACATTCTTGAAATTCCTCCAAACAAATGGTTATATTGCTCAAATGTCTTAAGATCTAAGACAAGGTTGAATATTTCAACTTAAATTCTTGGATTTTTTTCCCCCTTTACATATCTTGGATTTCTTTCATCTTCTATTTTAAGAGTGATTCTCTTGTAAATCTTTTAAGGCATGTTTAGCTAACTGTAGTTATCTATGTAAGATATGTTATTTAATCTTGTTATGAGTGATTCACAAGTAATAAAATATACATGTCATATCAGTAAAGGGGGAATATAATTCAAAATATGATTATTTTAGGAGTGCATTTAGTTAGGGGTTATCCTTAATAACCTTAGTTATATATCTAAGATTATCAACGAAAACTCTGTTTAGTTAAATAATCAGCGATTCCGGAGTAATGATTCATACCCGACACGTCGGTAAAAGGGCATGCAACCTAGAATCGAAAAATTTCATAAAAGTGAGGTTTTTCTTAATTCCAAAGTTAACAAAAATTTTTTAATCAAAAATATCCTCTGATATTTATACTTTAGGATAAAAATACCCCTAAAATTTGTATAATAAAAATTTAATTTTAAATTATATATATATATATATATATAGAAAGAGGATAGTTAAAAAAATACTAGAAAAACGTAAAGTAAAATAATAATAATAATAATAATAATAATAATATTATTATTATTATTATTATGTATGATTGGCTTTCTAAAATATTAAACTACATTATTCATTAAATCCTTTGAATATTTTTTTTACATTACATAGATTGAACCAAATAATATTACATTATATTTTATTCCCCATAACTTTAGTTATATAATTATTTTGTAATCACATAACTAAACTTATATATATGATAACTTGAACTAAATTCACTCTAGAAGTGTGAGGTTTTACGTGATTCTAAAAGTTAACAAAAATTTTTCTATTTTTTTCTAAACTGAGAATTTCAAAAATTTAACCAAATAATATTAGATTATACTTTATTTCTCATAATCTTGATTACATGATAACATAATTATATAATCAAGATTATACAATCTTAGCCCTCGTTGAATACTATGTTTGTTGTTATTTGTAACCAGTATATATGCACATAGCAAATATAAATAATAACACGACATAAAACATCAACAAATTTATTTTACTTGATTCGAAGGTCTTACTTCTATTCCATAATACACGACATGTTCGATGCATCACGAAACTCCAACCTTGAGGAACTCAAGATTCTCATGCTCGACTCCGAATAAACCCAAGAGACAATCAAACATAGAAAATAAAAATTTCACTTTCCTTGTCTCATGGAAGTAATGACACAATTGGACCCATTATTTTTGCAAAAATTTTAAACATCATTAATTTACAAAATCTCCCATTGATAACTGATAAGCCACCAACTGCCAACACACATATTCAGATTATTATTTGCCCCACGGGGTTATCTCGTCCGGTTAGTGCGTAGAAGATTGCCATATGAAATCGTGGGTTCAAATCATGGGGCAGCGGGGGATTAATTTCCTCTATCCCTGTGCAAACTCAGCCCACTGCGCACTAGTCGTGCGAGCTACCGTGATTTACTTCCCTCGCACTGACTTTGGGCGTGGTCGACGGGGCACTGGGGGCGAGCGTTATCGCCTTTTACCACATATTCAGATTATTAAATATTGATGTTTCGATTTCCACTGACCACGTCGTGATTAATAACATGCCCTTCCTCAATTTTAGAGGAAATTTTATTATAGCCATTATATCAGACTCAATTTCATTTTCTTGCTTTATTGTTTTTTTATAATTAGACAATCCTTGTCGTCATGATCAGATCTCATTATTTCTTCAGCGCTTTACTTTCTCCTGATCTCCTCCCTCGGATCCTCCACTGATACTCTCAAAGCAAGGCAGGATGCCCTTCTTTTATCGGTAATATATTTCCTGGCTCTTTTGTTTTTTCTTTGACAAGAATATGAATTTGAAGTTTTTTTATCCATACAAATATAAAAAGTAGAATATTAAGGGGCATTTGATTTGAGCCATTTTCATTTTCATTTTCTGAAAAACAGAAAATGACTTTTTATCATTTTCTGTTTTTCTAGAAAACACTCTTTAGTTTTTTAGAAAACAGACACGAAAAATGCAAACCAAACACTATTTTTCAGAAAATGCACGTTTTTCAAAAAATAAAAACAAAAAACGCTCTAACCAAACGCTACCTTAGTCTTTCTAAATATTAAATTATTATTATATTTTTCAGTTTTTTGTATGAGCTAGAAATAAAAATTTAA
>JBBMJZ010020685.1:0-10734 GCA_037833815.1 Zingiber zerumbet | reverse complement strand
CCATTAGTGAGTTTTGACCGAAACTCACTTATGGACCTAGAGAGCTCCGATTGCACCATTTTAGTTCCTATGGATTTCTAAAATAACAAGAAGCCCAAATATACTCTCCATTATTATTTTCGGCATTCCTAATGGTGGACCAGAGGTTTTGAAAAATACAAATCTCTCTTCTTTTTTTTTCATTTTTTTGTTATTAGGCATGATATCTTCCATTTCAGGCCCACATTGGGCCTGATATAGGGAGATATCAGGCCTAATAACAAAATAATAATAATAAAAAAAAAACTTCATCAATACCACCAACCTCCATATTTCTGCAAACAAATGTCTCTAACCCATTATGACAAAGGTTGGGTTAATCAACTCATATGCTTTTTCATCTTTTCTGGTTGTGCAATTAATCCCCCACCATGAAGAAAAGTTAAATACATGAACAATAGCACAACTGCCAGACCATGCTGGATAGCTTGAAGAAATGGATTTGAAAGAGAAATATCCTCAATACATTAGCACCTAAGTCTGAACACTGTACATTCATTTAAGTGAAGTAAGTTACCTTTGCTTGCTTGAAAAATGAGAGGAAATCATCATATGGGAGCTGCCCTATACACCACTGGACCCATATCACATCATATCTTCCAACTTGTGGCATAAACTCCTGCAATTGTGCAAAGAAGGTAAATATTAGGCAATGGTATCAAATGACACAAACTAAGTATCATTTAAAGAGCTTAAGATATTGAAACCACAAGAACAAATTACCTGTAGAGGGACACAGTAGAAGTTAACAGCTCTGTGTTCAGAAAATTTCTGGTCCTCCTCAGGAGCCAACTTTTCACGTGCAGCTTCCAGGAAATGTGATACTGGCTCAACAAGGTCAACCTACATTAAGAAATGTGACAATGTCACAGTTTTGAATGATCTGAAAGCAAAATACTCTGCTATTGGAAAGTGTGTAGAACTTTCCATGGAAATTTTGTTAAGTATATTGGAAAGACCACTCAAAGCTAGAAACTTGTTATGATGAATTGGAAAGTTCAAGCTACCAAAAACCTTGATACAGTGATGAATTGTGGAATCTCCTATACAAATAATTATAGCTTTCACATACCTACGGAAGCTCTGCCTTCAGCAGAGGAACTGCAAGTCGCAGTCATGATTTACAATGTTTCTATAGAGAATGGCAATTGCATACAGTAAGAAAGTAATATATCACATTTGCTTAAAAATGTAGAACTTGATTTGTATCTTAGTTGGACATTGAAAACTGATAGTGAGCAGTAAAAAACAAGAGAGGGCAAAACAAGTAAAGGATTTCTGGGTACAACGCTGATCCATGAAAATTCTGAGAAGAATTGGTTTACCTCATTAAAGTGTCTCAGAAGAAGATTCTTTGTGACTCTCCCTATGCCCGAACCACAGTCTGCAAGGTTTACTTGTATCACATATCAAAGGCAGAAACACGAACCTAGGCAAAGAAAACAACACAACAACAAAGTTCTTGAACCGCCATGGTGAATAAAGTAAAAATTTTCTCACGGGCATTTCCACAAACACCTTCACTGCAAGTGAAGAAGCTATACCAAGTGCCGTGAGTCGTCGGGATCCGGTTCCAAAGCGCTCGAGCAGAAGCGGTTTCAGAAAAGCTTCGCTTCCTTTCACGTCGGTGTCGTTCACATGGCCGTAGCCTCCCAGAACCCCGTCCATGGACGCCTCCACTCCCTTGATTGACCCAAAGAGCAGTCCTCGTATCAGCAGTCGATCGGAAAAATGAAAGACGAAAACGAACGAGCGAGGTTTTCCCAGGCGTAGAGACTCCGATTACCTGCCAGTAGGCGATGCCCTTCTGATACCAATCCCGGCGCTTGGCGCGGCAGGCGTCGTTCGAGTCGCCTCCACAGTCTTCAGAGCCGAGCTCTTCCTTCCACATCTCCCTCGCGCTTGCGAAACCTCGCCCTTCCGTGTCCAACCCGGCGGCGTCCATCGCTTCCGCGCGAGAGAACTCGACGGCGACGGCAGGGGGGCCTCTCTATCGTATTAAAGATGCGAACAAGAAGGATCGAGTAATTTTTAGAATAAACTTAAATAGAGCAAAAATCAAAGAGCAGAAATGTTACCCTATATTTCAAATCGGCGCCCCGACTGTCCCACACCAATTGGGAATTGGGAGGGAGTAAATCAGTCCCTCGTTTTGATTTAAACCTGCTCAATTCTATAAATTTACCATTGAAAATATTTGTGTGCTTAATACTATAAGTCAACTTGTAAATCCTAGATGACATATCTGTAAACTAAAAAAATAAATCAAAAATCACTCTCGTTCAGTATTCTTCCGCAGCTCAAGAATTCTGTTTCATCTGAATAATTAAAGGATCGTCCCTTTTTTTTATTTTTTTTAATAAAAGCAACCGGCCGCTCTCTTAAAATGACACATCTGTCCCTCCTATACTTATAACCTACCACCAAGTCCTATAAGCAGTTATATAAACAAGATATGTCTTTGTTACCGTAATTATAAAATCGTATTTGTTATAATATTATAGTAACTATAAAATTAGTTGTTACAGTAATTATAGTAATTATAATTTTTTAATTGATATAATATAAATATTATTAAATAAGATAAATTTATATTATAATAACTATAAAATATAATTACTATAATATAAATATTATTAATAAGGTAAATCTATTATCATAACAAGATGAGATCCTATTGTCCTGATCCATTCTTGGACCAGGACAAGGGATTGATGGGAGGCAATGGCCCCCACCTGTTAATAGGTGGGGGGCCATTGTCCCCCACCAATGAAAGATTGGATTAGGAATTAGTCCAATCTTTATGAACTAGAGGATTCTGTTCTTATTATAACAGTTATAAAATCATAGTTATTATAATATTACAATAGCTCAATCATAGCTATAATAGTAAAAATATTATAATATTTTAATGTAAATACGAATAATTTAATGTGAATATTTAAAGATCAAATTTAGTTGGCATTAATACTATGATCAAGATCAAATATAATAATGCTGAACACTATAATTGAGGATATTATCATTTTACAGTGGGCTAATAGAGTGGGCACGCTTTTGATTAAAAATAAAAAACGAGATGTCATTTGGATGGTTTAAAAAACGATTTTTTAAATATTTACCCATTAAAATAAAAATAAGTCACTAGATTACTAAATTTGTCTAATTTAAAAATATTTCCCTACTTTTAAATTTTGCCCATATAACATAGGACGTCTTTATAAAATTTCTAAAATATTATTTTAGTAGAATTGCTCATAGCAGATAGAAATTAAGCAAACTACCTTGATGAACTTAAAAACTTAGAAAGTAAACTATAATTGAAATTGCTAAAAAAAAATTCAAGAGCTTGTTTATGCTTTTAAAGCTATATTCCATGGAAAAAAAATAATAAACTCAATTAGTCCTAGATGACCGATCCGACCCTATAAAAATTTTTTATCGGTAAACAAGTTCTATGAAATTTTTTCACCATCCATAAGAATAAATCAGAAATTCTTAATCAGAAAGCACTCATGACAGACAGCCCAATAAATTTAGAGTTTGTGATCTGTTCCAATTATTTTTTGAAAACAAAGTTTACATTATTTATTAATTACCACATAATCTCAATATGAGTCAACACGGGAAATAACCTATTGAACTTCAAGACTAATACGCCATACATCTAGTAGAAACACCATCAAACCTAATCATCCATCGAAGGAACAGAAGATAACTTAATGACAGTTTCAAATTATTAACACTGATGTCAAGGCAATTTAACTCTAAACCGTTCAATATCTCTAGTTTAGGACTCCAAATGGGCTCTTTCGTCATCGTAATTAACATGCATAAGGTAACCATAATTTATTAGCATAAACCAGAGCTTGAGAGGAAATCACCCTCCAAACTCTTCAGTGTCTCAGATTGACCTTTGGAAGCATTCTTGACAGCTCCTCATTGTTCGAAGAAAACTTCCCAACAAACATATTGCTCCTTTGCCTTTCTCCTGATTGTGCAAACAGAATACAAAGGATTCAGGCACTCGCAGCAGCAGCTGCTGCAGCGACAGGAGTATCAGCGTTTGATCCCCACTCAGTCCAAGATCCATCATAAACTGCAACGTCAGTCTTTCCAAGGCGATGCAGACCCTAAAATTTTCCAAGAGAGTTACTTTGGCAAAGGTCGTACCTTTCGAGAATGCATCATTTGCAAAATAAAAGTCAGGGAACTTACTAATGCAAGTATACAGGCGGTCACGCCAGTACCGCATGAGGTGATGACAGGGCGGTCGAGAGAGATGCCTGTAACGAGAGAATCTTCATGTGATCAATGTGACTAGCTTTGTGATGGAGTACAAGGTAACAAACTATGTTACACAAAGTACAGTTTTTCTATATCATAATTCAAGTACCATGAGCAAACTTCCAGTTTAAAATCCAAACGTACCTTCTTCCTCAAATCTTTTGACAAGTTCATTTGCTGGCAGGAGCATATTTGAACTATCAAGCATCTGCAGAAAGGAACTATGCATTAAGAAAAAAATCCTGCGTGAAAATATTTTAGCAACCAAATTAGCAGAAAGATTGGCAAAAAGATATTTATAGAATTATAATTTATTTAACAAAAAAACACATAGTTCACTGGTAGAACTAAGCAGTCCATATTCAGAAGATGTCTGCTAGAAAACAAAAGCCTAAATCAACATGAACGGAAATTCTGTAATAAAAGCCTAGCACTAAGGACGGTATTGCATCAACACATCAAAGGAGTAAACAAAACATAATTAAGCTAAATTTACTACATATTTTACCTGCGCAAAAGGAATACATTTGCTGCCAGGCACATGACCGCTTCTTATTCCCTTTCGTGGTTCAGGAACGGTGCCATCGAACCTGTTACACATGGAAAACATCATCTTATGACACTATCACAAACGATTCCTATTCCATGCCAAGAAAAATATTGCATAAAGCAATAAGAATATCATTGATTTATTCTGACAAAAAAAAAAAATGAGAGCTATAGCAAGTTACCTGGCCTTTGAGCGAGCATCTATATGCTGATATTCTTGAGTTTCAATGTTTGCTTTAACCTGAAATTTTTTAGTTTTATTTGACTTAGTTTTATAAAAAAAACTAACCTACACAAATAATCAGCTCAATCCATTAATAAAGCAATTCCAACATTCTCCGTAAGGGTCATTAAACAAACAAGTTGAGAATAAGAATGGAATAAAATACAAGCACTCAAGTAACAGCCACCACAGACACAAAGGACTTTTATGGAAGATTCCTTTAGAAAAGCTTTGGTAGCTGGGTCTAGTTCGCAACTAAATGGAAGAAAATAGGAAAGGGATGAGAAACAGACTGCTTTGCTCCATTCTATTTTTGGTCAAAGTGTAACGAGACAGATTGGACCGCATTTGGACAATAAAAAACAGTGACAAGTAAATAAATGTGTTTAGAAGGTGGAATGGATGAGTCAGTATGAGAATCAATAGCATCAAGTTAAGGATGAAAAACACATTCAACCAGATACAAGAATGCTACCCACCAGATTGGAATGCTGATTCTATTTCCCTTGTTGCCATCATACCATATAAGCAAAAAGCTATTTAAAAATTATATATTGTTGCTCAGAAAGAATACAAACAGGCTACAACATGAAAACCATATAGCCAAAGCATAAAATGTACATTAGGGGGACCCAACGCTGAATAAGTTCTCTAACATCCATTTTGTGTGAGAAAATTCATATTCCAGGTTGACATAGTACAATCATTTGTTTAAGCATGTTATAATCAAGTTAATCTTGGCTAATTTTGCTGGGCCAGGTTTTCAAATCATATGACATAACTGTGTGCTGATTTGAATACTCATTCTTTCCATTGTTCAGATGTCAGTTCCAACCACAGTGACCGAGTATTCATATGCATAAAAGAAAATCTCTCAAGCATGTCAGCAGTTTACAATAAGCAGCTAAAAGAAAGTCCTAAATCCCTAACCTGTTCGAGTGACCGTATAAGATGAGGTTGAAACTTTGTTTCAAAAGTCGAAGAGCCAACCTGCATAGGATGACATGTTAACATACATTCACAAAAAATCCACACAGTAAAAGAAAAACTCGCAACGTCATTTACTTTGAATGTATTATTATAAAACAATGTTAGGAATTTGAATATTTCACTATGAATCACACAGATTAACCAAAAAAGTGCTTTTTTACAAAAAAAAAAAAAACTTTCCAGAAAATTGCAGATTACTCAGTTCACAATCAAAGTTATTTATAACAAAAAAGAATTAATCAATTCTATTTTTTTGCTCTCCTTTTATGCATGCAGTTATTCTCTTCACCTTCCTAAACATAAAGGACACAACCCCAACCAACTGACCAAACTTGGGTGATCGGCAATCACCAGTGATAGATCAGGGATCTAGAGTTTGAGACTCAACTGTGGTGTATTATTGAGAAATTTCTCCTTAATGGGTAGTGGACCTGAAAATGTTGGTTGTTAGGATGAACCTCCATATGCACTTCTTCAATTTACGCAGGTGGCCGGTGGAAAACTTCCGTGGGGTCGGGCCGGTCACCCAGGTTCGACGTTACCTGACCTGGTTAATCTTTCTTTTTTTTTTTTTTGAGTGATTGGCAATCAAAAAGTGGGAATATATTCCTACTTGTTCTGGATAGCATAAACTTCTGCAGAGAACAAGGAATAATCAATTCCATATTCTGTTCTCTTCTTTAACATAATCAGTTAGTCTCTTCACCTTCATCATCAAAAAGCATACAACAACAACTGGATGAACAACTTGATTGGCTAGCATAGGGTTTGGCAGCAGAAAAAAAATTATCAACTTTCTCTTCTCTTCTGTCCTTTCATGTAAGCAGTTAGTCAATAATCATCAAAATAAAGCATACACCAACTGGCTGAACAAACTTGATTAATACACAATCACAAAGTAGGTGTAAATTCCTACTTCATCCGGCTAGCATAGGATTTGGCATTGGCCTCACCTCTTCTTCTTCAGTTGGCACCTAAAAGATTTATTTTCAGCCAGCTACCAAGGATCAATACCAGGACAAAATCTTAAGTCATGGCATATACAGTCGCCATTTTATGAAATAGTAAGACTAAGTTATGCTTTGAACAATTGGCAAAATAATTGAGGATTTGAATCCAAATAAACAGCCTCCATAGAAAACCACCATGAAAATTATCAACGAAATTAATCGTCCCAGGAACTACATTTTCAAAATGCAAGATTACTAAAACCAAGCCGACCCCACCTAGTGGGATAAGGATTGGTGATTGTTGTTGTAAGATTACTAAAACCAGGAAGAAAACTAGCTAGCTATAACATTTTATGGAAGGCTGAGATTAGGGAACATACCAGATGTCCACGGTAAACCTTTTCAATTGCTTCACTAGCAGCACTAACTTTCAAAACGGCATCTCCAGAGGCACTAGACTCAACATCATATCCAGAAGCACGCCACTGAGGAAGACCTCCATCCAAAACCCAAACATTATTGTGCCCAAACATTCTGAACATCCTGTTCATTCATAAATATTTTAAAGGATTCAACATCACTAGGCTCAGATGTCAAGATGAATGACGTTCAACCCCAGGAAAAATATAACAGTTCTGAAAGCAAATTTCAACAGAAAAATTCTAGACAATGGCCACCATGATAGGCTCATGAAATAAGCCAAAAAATCCCAAAAAATTATGATCATCTTCAAATGTGAAAAAGAAACCTCTAGGTGGAATGCATCAGCACAAGAGGTCTGTGTTGATGTTTGTTACACAACCAGGCATGGATAAATTGTTTGTTAATATTAGAGGTTGCCCAATTGCTGTTGTTATTAAGTATAAAAAATAAAAAATAAAAACATCTTTATGTTTTAACTACTCACTCAGAGTTTTTCATTTTGCAGTGTTCTTTTCTTGGGCAACTTGTGCAAGTACCAACTAAATGCTAATGCAACAATAAATTCAGATAATGGTATGGTTAAGGTTCACCTAAGGTGGTAGTCCAGATTACATGTTACATGCTGAAGACTAAAGACTATACTGATACACTAGTAGACAAAACTCTCAAAGAAGACAATTATATCCTTAGAAAAAGGAAATTGGAAGAAAGTTGGAAGAGAACTCCAAACACATGTCAAAATTTTGTGAAATCACACTAATCAGTTTTGCAAAAAAAAAATAAGTGGAATCCAACGAGCATATGTCCCCATGGAAATCACCATCAATCCACCTAACTCCCAACTATAGGTCAGCAACATGGATTTTATCCTGTCATGGATTTATATTTAAGGCTATATCACTAGTAATATTCCAATAAATTAAATCCATTCTATTACATCAACAAAATTCTTCTTTGGATTCCCTCTACCACATCGAAATAATAATGTTACTTAAAAATGACAAGCATAAAATTTGAGTTATTCTCGTCATACATAATTTGGTCAAAAGAATAGAAGAAATCATAAATAACCACATGCTCTTTGTCTAGAATTACAAAGAACTTTTTGTGTTACGTTGCCTGCATTTATGTTTAGCTGCTCAATCACTTCATCTGAAATGTCATAGAACATGGTTGAAATGCTTTGCTTAAGAAGGTGATAATTCTATAAGATGCATGACTGGACGTGCTTGTTATAAATGCTCTATGTGCAGCTCATAGAAGGTTGTCCACCAAAAGAAATATTCATGATAGAGGGCTATTAAATATTCATAAGAGAACTAATTAACGTATTGTTTCTATTACTTTGACAACAAATGACAACAAATGGCAACAAATGAGAACCAATTATGCATTTAAATAATTCTATATAACAGACCCCAAAAAATTGTTAAGAATATATTCAGATGCATAAATTGTTCAACTTTGTTCAGAAGAAAAAAACAAACCTTTCGATTCTGACACCAAAAAAATTCAGGATCATCTTGATAAATATAAGTGTCATAGTCCAAAATATTGTAACTGCAAATGTAGCAAATATCTTACCACCACACGCGAGCGGCACTGAATATTCCCTTGCCATCATAAACAACTATCCCATCCTTATTATAGATTCCAAGTGCAGAAACGGCAGCTGAAAAAGCTTCTTCTGATGGCAGCATATGCGGCAACTGGTGAAAATTAATTGTATCAATAGCTGTTACTCCAGTAAAATGGGAGATGAAAAGCGAATAACATCAAACACCAAATATAAAATCTGAGTATGTTCAGATGTGTGTAACCGTGCAAGTATTCGTTACGATAATTCATAAGATCCCTATTGCTATGCACTTTTTTAAGAATATGATAAGCATAAATCATAAACACTTTAAATTACAACTTACCATACCAACTTATGAAGACAAACTGTATGTATAACCTGCCGTGACTAATTTGTAGAATGTTTCAAAGACATAATTTTGTCCATATACACTTTGTGGTGCACTAAGATACTTATACATATACAACAAAACATAAAGAAGAAGAAAAGATCAGGAACCCTTTATGGGATAAAAATCTCCTAACCAATAAAAATAAGCTATGCAAGGTATGACCTTCATCAGATAAAAAAAGTTGAATAAAAAAAGCATATCCAATTAGAACTACAGAAATTATTATATAAACAAGGAATAACATCAAACCTTAGATGTTTGATCTGATATCCCATCAACATCAAAAAACAAAGCACCAGGTATATGAGCCACCTGACCATTTTAACATAGAGAGGTTATAAATATTGACAAGGAGAATTTTGATGAAAAAACAAATTAGCATGAAGTTTTACACTGAAAAATCAATTTATAGAAACAAATATGCAGACAGATAAAGTTGAAAGTAATAAATGGGAACAAACACCATTGTATTGGTTTCAATATTTTTAAAACTAAAACTGAAGGTTAAATTACAAATTCACGGCTGTTCAACAAACATTACCAATAGTAGGAAGTAATGTGCATATTTCCTGCACATGAGTTAAAGATCAAAGCAAAGGAAACCAGTATGCTGGTAGCCAGATCATTATGGCGTCACACAATTTGATATTATATACTATAAGCGACCACCATTTTCATTTTTAATGATTATTTCTTGATGGCAAGCATTCAGAATGTGATTAGGTAAATGACAAGCTCAGAACAGCTTAACATGTAAAATTAGTATGACCATAAATGTAATATGACAAACTAACAAGGTTTATATTACAATGAGGCATATTTAAGCTTTTTCCTGTAGAATTCATCATTATCAGATCTTAACAATAGTCAAACTTATGTATATAAGTAATAATACTCTTTAGATCAAGAAATCAATCCTGAAGAAGAGAAAGCAGATAAAAAAACTATAGACCTACCTGGTATTCTTGGAAGGGGTTCCTTTGTTCATCTGGCATGTACCAAGAAGCATCCAGTACCTTGAAGGGGGAAAAAAGGTGTAAGAACAACATCGCAGAAAGAATTTAGAAGTAAAAAAATGCTAGGGGTGGCAATTCGGGTCGGGTTCGGGTTGGCAGGTTCGGATTGGCGGGTTGACGGGTTGAAACATCAAAACCCAAACCCGACCTGATCAATATTTCGGGTCAAATTGTTCAACCCAAACCCGACCCGTTTATCTGTTTTTGACTCGAACCCGACCCGAAATGACCCACAACCCGAATCCAACCCGAACCTGACCCGACCTGAAATGACCCATTTATAAAAA
>JBBMJZ010020662.1:0-26494 GCA_037833815.1 Zingiber zerumbet | reverse complement strand
TCTAAAATATAGAGTCCTCATTATCTACGACTTGTCCCAATCAGCCTCTGAGATTGCGAGTCCTAAACATAACAATTGAATGAAGAAAAAGCTACTAGATATCCAAACTTACATAATTGACTAACATAAACAAGATTTAAAGTAATATTCGGAATATAATAAACATCAGTAAGAGATAAACAAGATGTAACAATTGAACCGACACATACTAATGATATAGGAGTACCATCAGCAGTCACAATAGATATAGATGAACGGGAAGAAAAAAAAATAAAAGATGATAAATTAGATGACATATGATGGGAGGCATCAGAGTTCAAAATCCATATGGATAAAGATATACCTAAAATATCAGACGATTACAAACTTATATAAGAAAAAGCTGACTTGGCAGAGAACTGTGAAGCAAGGAACTGTTGAAACTGCTCCAACATATACGGATCAGATTTTCATGAAGCATTTACACGACCGGGTATGATGATAGAATGAATAATGCTCAAAATAACCAAATTGTAAGGATACACATCTGTATGATCTGTAAAATTGGTGTCAGGAAGACCCGTGGTCTCAAAGAGAATTTGAGGCAGAAAATGATGTCAAACGTAGAAATCGGTAGCACAAAACATCAGTGTCGAAATCAGTAAAAAATGACGTCAATACTAAAATCGATAACATAAGGTGTCAGTATCGAAATTGACAAAAAAGAGCGTCGGCGCCAAAATCGGCAGGGCGAGTCGTTGGCGTCAAAATCGGTAGGACAGGACGTCGGCACCAAAATCAGTAGCAATAAGAGAAGACGGCATCGGCAATAGTAAGCAATAAAAGGGGACAACATGAAAAATTAGGTTAGAGAAAGAGAATCTGACTCTGATACCATATAGAAATTAAGAAAAAGAAAAAACTAGTCATATTATTGAATCCAAAATTGATGATTGAAAATACAGAATATAATATCTTTATATATTTAGTTTAGAAATCCTAAACTCCAAATATAAAAGGGAAAAAGATAAAAATATTTTTAAAATTATAAATAAATAAATAAATATAATCTAACAACTCTAAATAATCTTGACACTCCAATTAAATTGGACCGATCGACAGCAATCGGCATATCCATGTTTCAGCTCGAATTAGTAAAACTGGCCAGCTTCACCAATCCGTTCAGCTGAAGCAACCAGAAATATCAATAAACATCTCCCAAAAAGTCAATCAGCTGTAAAAGTTGAACTAGCAGCTTTGATTGACAGTCTCACTTTATGTTGAGGAGCTCAATAGGCAAGAAAAGACGCATAGGCAATGTCCAATTGGCATTAAATGGCATATGACAAAGTCAAAGTCCGTAGTCGAAATTGGTAAAAATATACGTCGATCGGCAATTTCAATTAAAATTAGACATTCCAATCAAATTTCTCCGAGAGATGGCCAAATCAGATCGGAAACAAAAGTTATCGACTGCAAAGTATCAAATTCAAATTATCCGTGTGGTAAAATCAGAACAGCAAGCAGCTTGACACCAGAGAACAAATCAAAAAGTTCTGATTGGATCGATATTTCTGGCCTAGCCGTAACTCTTCTAAGCTGATCCAACCGATCTTCTTGGTTGAATAGAGTAGAATTAGCCAGTCTCCATGGTCGAACAAAGTAGAGTCAACCAGTCTTCCTGGCCAAGTAAAGCAAAGCTAGCTAGTTTTTCTAGCTGAGCAAAGTCGATCCACCACTCTTCCTGGCATACTTAGTCACTCCTCAAACTTGGTTGTTTGAGATTATTGACTCAAGCCATCTCAAAATAAGTTTGAACTTGAATTTTATAATTCAAATTCTAAAATAATTCTTTATCAAGCAAGAAGTGCAGATCGAACTGGCATTCGGATCATATACCATACCTCCAAAATTAATTTAATGTATTCTGATCCTACACCGTACTTCCAATCTCCAATGTATTCAGGTCATACATCGTGCCTCCAATCTTTAACGCATTCGGGTCATGCACCATGTCTCCCAAATCTAAGGCATTCAGGTCCTACTCGTGCCTTCAACAGTTAAGGCATTTGGGTCATACATCGTGCCTCCAATATCTAAGACATTCGGGTCCTACGCCGTGCCTCCAATCTCCAAGGCATTCAACATCTCCAACCGACAGCTTAGTCATTCCAAACAGCTCATCCATCCTACTTGACAACTTAAGATTATCGGCTCAAGTTATTTCACAACCCAAAAGGTCGACTCGCCAAAAAGTCCGACCAACCACTTTTCTAAGTCTGACCTGACCAATTGACCTGACCGTCCACCAGGCCAGTCTTTCTGGCCGAGTCAAGCCAACTGGTATTCCTGGCTGAGCTAAACAGAATCAACCAGTTTTCCTGACTGAGCTGACTAGTCTGTCTAGAAGAGCAGAACTGAGCCAATCCATTAAAAGCTCATTAAACCGCTGGGTCCATCAACCCTTTGTCTCATCTACTAACTTGTACACAAGAGTAACATAACCCTCAGACACCTAGACAAGGGTAATATGTAGGAATGACAATTTCACCCGAATCCGATGGATAATCCGACATCGGACTCGAATGGAGCAGGATATAGAGGGAATTTGTATACCTGATTATAGTAAATAGGTATTCGGGTATTGATATTTTGGGTATGGGTACGGAGGTGGATGTAGTAAAATCCTACCCATACCCTACCTGATACCCGATATATTTATTTATTTATAAGCCTCATTTTTTATTAGGAAAGAAAAAATTTTAGCTCATTTTCCGTCTTAGAAAAAAAAAACTTAGTTTGTCTCTTTATCTTGTTATCAACACGCATCTCATCTTCTTTTCAACGGAAAATATTCACCCGATCGAAGGAGCGCGAGACGAGGAAGAGCTGACAAGTACATTAAAATATTTTTTTTTAATGAAAATAGTAAGGAATAATAGGATGATGGGTAGGATATGGGTACTTGAAACTCCGACGGGTATGGGGATGTGTATGAAAGTTAAATACCCTATGGGTATGGGTATAGATATAATAAATGGGGATAGGTACGGAGGATATGAAATTCTACCCAAATCCTACTCATTGTCATTCCTAGTAATATGACCCTTTGACACCTAGATAAAGATAGCATTACCTTCTGACATCTTTTGTCTTGACATAACCCTCCTATAAAAATCTCTGCCTTATAGGAGAGTAAAGGAGGAAAAAAAGAGCGACTTCTGACTGCATATAATTATTTTGTTATTTATTATCCTCCACTATTCATCTTCTTCATACATAACATCATCGGAAATTAACTTGAATGGTTGCGACTAGCATTACAACCAACTCACCGATCTACCATAGGGTCCCCCAGGTCAGGGTACATTTCCCATACTTATTCTTCGCACATTTAATCTCTCTACCATTTTTAGCTGGCTCCTTACACATTTTGGACCAATTTCAAGCATCGGAATGTAAGACTAGGGTAAGCCCAGTCTATTTGCAGATTCTTCCAATGATGGGGATAACTCATCCCCTCCTTTTAGTTTTAGCTCGAAGTCTCCTTAGTCCTTACGATCAATACTAGCACCACATTATTAGTGATCCACTCTTTTCAGAAAAATTTTTGGACGGGATCAACTATGAGAGTAATTATAAAATCGTAACTATTATAATGATATAATAATTATAATTTTATAATTGCTACCCTATGGACGTATCTTATTTATATAACTAATTGATCGATTGCGGATTTAATACCTGAATGAAGAATAATATCAAATAGTTTTGTTGAGGATGATTTTAATAAAAAAACGAACGTTTTATTTTCATGTATATACGTTTAATGACGACGTAACAAAATCTAACAGGGTTTTGACTGGTAAACTTAATTAGTCCTTTTCACAATTGTTCAAAATCTAAACGGCCGCCATTTGCGACTTGTCGCAGTCGACGTTCGATGCTCCAGTACGCTGTTAACCATCGAGTAGATCCCATCATGAGAGCATTTAAACATCCTAGACGAAAAACCAATCAGCGACCGCCTCCTGTTTACTATTCAAGTACTTAATCAAAACGCTAGGAACTTCAAGTTACACTTTACGACGACTATTGCAAAGGATCCCAACAACGTTTCCGAATCAGATATCGGCTTCAAAACGTCTTCTTTTCTGCGCTCTTTAAAAATCCTCCTACTTGGGTTCCCAAGTCCATCATGGCGGAGTTGAAGTCCTTCTCTCCCGATGAGATCTCGCGCCACGCGACCAAGCTGGACTGCTGGTTGTCCATCGGCGGCAAGGTGCAAATCCTCTTCCTTCAGGATAGAATTAGGGTTTTACGTTTTAGGGCACTAGATTTGGAGCGTTCGGTGGTCGTTTAGTCCTCTCTGATTTCCGATCTCTGGTTCTGGATTAGGTTTACGACGTGACTGATTTCTTGGAGGAACATCCGGGGGGAGAGGATGTTATTCTGCATGAATCAGGTACTTCTGCCCCCCATCTTGATCTTTCTCATTGAAGTTCCTTTTTCTACCTGATTTACGATTCATTGGGATAATTATGTTGTGATCTCGAATTGAAACGTTTTGCCGTTTGGAAGGAATCAGCTGATCTAAAGATTTTTGTTGCTCTATTTAACAATTGAAGCATTCAGATTGAATTCAAGAATTTATCCTATATTTGTCTTTCAAATAGTAAAATTTAGTAATAGCTCCTCTGATTGAGGCCGATGCTGGGCATGTTAGAATTTGCTTAAACAGTCATGAATATGAATCTTTATACTGTATAGAGCTAATGGAGAGATATATATAAGTTAGTACAAGGTTATAGAAATGATGCCCCCATGGGTTGAATTTGCATGGATGACTGCTCCAATAGGTCTTAGGTTAATTCCTGGATGCAAAATATCTCGCTGGCCTCACCCATGCAAAAGGGTCACTGTGCCAAGGCAAATGCCTCCTTTCCAGATAGGGTGAGGCTGCCCTGGAGGGGCCGGTGAGGGCTTTACCTTTGCTCCATAAGGTTATAGAAATGATGGCTTAATGATGATAATCATGATTGCTGAGTATAAGATTATAGAAATGAACAAGTTTGAAGCATCGACAGCTCTTTGTGAAACTAATCCTTTCTGCAACAGAAACTTGTGTTGACTAGTTAAAATACCATGATGAAATTACATTTTCTGTTGTACCTTTCATACCATAATGGCCCCCAGGTTGGCGCAATTAGTACTTGCATGGGTGGTTGCTCCCATAGGTCTTAGGGTTAATTCTCAACGGATGCAAAATGCTTCCCTGAGTGTCTGACCTTCCTCATACAAAGGGTTACTGCTCTATGACAAATGCTCCCCGTGATTTATTCCCTTCCAAAAAGTGTGGGGATGTCCTGAAAGGTCGCTACGATGATGGCTTCCCCTTTGCTCCAATTAAAATACCATAGTGGAATTACATTTATCTTTTTCTCTATATACTAATTTGTAAATATACTTTAATTAAGTTTGTTCAAGGATCTGAACATTTTTTTCAGAAGTATAAATAGTTGTTGATAGCAAGTATACCATATGTTCTTGATAGAATATCCTCATTACAGTTCTTCTAAATTATTGTTTCTTTTGATTTATTGACACAAAGCTTCTGGAGATGCTACCCAAGCATTTGAAGAGGTAGGCCACAGCAGCGATGCCATTAGCTCGATGAAGAGCTACCTCATCGGCACCGTTGAAGGTTACATTTCTGGTGATCAAAAGCCTTCGAAGCCGGCCACCACTGCATACAGAGAACAAGCACCATCCTATAGCTTTTCGGACTACTTGCTTCCTCTGCTGGTGCTCGCTGTGGCCTCTGCGGCTTGGTATTACCTCACCTTCTGTACCAAGACCAAGGCCTGACGGCCATTCAATTGGAACCGTTCACTTTGTGTACTTTCTCCTTTTCTGTTTATTTTTCAGTAGACAATAATTGCATTGTATGGAGAAAAGAATTTTCTTGTTGTTTTAAGAGTGAAGTTTGTTCGCCAAGTGTTCTGACTTGATTATTGAGGTATGTTCGCCTTGTGGAGCTTGGCAGTTGTGGCAATGCATCCTTAGGCATTGCCTTCATTATCGCTTGACAAAATTGCTGGCTACCAGACCAGAGCAGCCTAACTGAGTGGTAAAATCTGTATGAACCATCTGCGTTACCCGTGGGGTCAACTAAGTGATAGATTGACTTGCCTCTTACAACTAAAATTAAAGATCATGCTTTCAGAACTAGAATCTTATTAGGTACGAATATTCCGGAAGTCCAACTTTTGAATGTAGAAATTGTGTTTAGGTTTATTTTCAGGATTGGACGTCTGAATTATTAAAAATATAAAGATAATTAATTTTATTGTTTAGCTTTAAAGAACGACACTTGTTACAGACCACCAACAAGGCAACAACGACATCGTCCGTGATGCCTAACCACCACCACTGACCTCGCGTGGTAGATCTTTTACTCCTTCATGTTAGGTTCTAATGGAAAATGACATTTTAAAACAAGGTAGAAAATTAGGAAATGTATTTTGATAATTTATAAACCTTTGAAGGGTATTTTAACAAAAGAATCAACATTTTTAAAATTTTAGCGAAAATAAAACAAGTTTTAATAAAATATTCGCTTTTACTATTTTTAAGCAAACGCCAGTCTCCATTATTTCATAATATGGTATAAGATTTGAATTTATATCCTTTTCTGTCGTTTACGACGAAAAGTATTATTATTTATTTATTTGGCCTTTGCAAATCAGACAAAGCATCAGCAAGGAAAGCACGATTTTTCTCAGCAAAGCCAGCACAGCAGCATCATCCAACTGCTCTGCTCAGCTTCCGTCCAAACCGTCGATGAAAATATCGACGGTCCGTAACCGACTGTCTACCCGCGCTTTATTAAAGCCGCCGCTATATAACGAAGAAAGCATCCAAGGAAATGCGCCCTCTTCCACTCTCTGACTGCGTCGGCCGGCTGATGAGCGTCTTCGGATGGTGCTCCCGCTGGCTGCTCCCCTGATCCCTAACGGCTGCTAAATCCTGTGAGGTTTCATTCATATTTTTTTCTCTCGCGTCTTGGTTTCGGTCCTTTTTTGGTTAGGTTGTTGCTTCTTAGTGCTTTTTTTTTTTGGCGATCTGAGGAGAGGGAACATGTTTTTCTTCGCCAATCAACTACGTGTTTGGGAGTGTACCGGATTTCATCACTTCGGATTCTGGAACTCAGGTTTCTAGGCTCAAAATTGGCTTTTCAATAGTTATATGGTCTCTAGGGTTTGACAAAGAGTTGAGTGAAACCCTAATGGTTAGGCTGATTCCAGCGGTGCTTATGTTTGTGGTTTTATCGGTTCTTTTGCACTTGATCCTTTCATTATCTTGTCTTTGTAGTCGATCATTCAGGATTTGAGGCATGGGAAGCCGTGTCCGAGTGATGAAACAGATAATTTATGAAAAATGTAAAGCTGTTTGGAAAAATTGACGACTTTGATAAGTAGGTGTTGGAAGAAAAGTAACCTTAAGCTAACTAGCATTCTCAATTTTTCCTTCCAAGGGTAGGTTATTGCAATTTGAAATACGGTATTTCTCAACTTTCTGAGTGGCTGAAATTTGAGCTAACTTTACTTGTGAATAATTGTTTCTAATCTTTTGTTTGAAGTTAATAGGTCTGAAATTGTTTGCTTCCAGTTTTATGTTTGGCTGAAACATACATATGATGAGATACAAAAGCAATCTACTTTACTGTGACTTACGTGATAGTATTAAGGGATAATAGGATATAGCATCATAAGTGCTAGGAGGAAGGGATGCCAATAATTAGCTTGTTCTTTTTGTTATTTCTTTGTTGTGCCATTTTGGATGTAGAGTTGTATCATTTTCTTTTCTGGTCATATTGAAGCTGGCTCACTGAAGGGGTTCTATCCCATTGGACGTGTCAAAAGAAAAAATCATGGATAAGATGGTTCTATTTTAATTACATGGTTGGGCTTCAAAAGTGTGCCTTAAGTCTTTTTGTCTATTTTCTGAACTATTAGTACCCTTGACGTGGCTTTTTTTCCCCTTTTGATACCATAGGATATCTGGTTTCAACTATCTGATTAGAGGGAGGAGGAGGGAAATGGGAAATGTAAGACAAAAGAGAGAAATAAATGGAGAAAATGTTTGAGTACAGACAGGTTTGGTGGGGTGCAATGATGTGTGAAGGCTCAGGAAGGGGGATCAGAGACTCATGCTCCATTGAGCACAGACATAAGGATTATCGAGGCACACGAGATGCTTTCCATCCAATTTTGATAGATTGATTTGGAGAAAAAAAGTGATCAAATTTATTAGTCTACCTACTATTCTTCCTGCCAAAGAAATTGTTTTGCTTTGCCACTTCTTTTCCCTTCCTAGCTTTTTCTACCTACTCTTTCCCTAGTAGGAAACACAACCTTAATAGCAACTATTTTTTCCAGTTATTCTTCGCATATTTTTGTGTGCACCCATACTGGCAATCTCCAGATGTTTGAGCCTTTTGTTTTCTGTTCATCCATTAAATTTCTGGCAAGCTCTTTTTCCTATCCCAGCCTTAGCATCCTGGATATTCGTGTGCTTTTGGCTTATCATGTTTTGGTCCTAGACAAGTACATTGACAGAGACACTCTTAACCTCAGTATTCTGTGGATTAAAATAATATGAGTTTCTGTCCCTATGGTTGCATATGACTCTTGATCAACTCCTTGAATGGTTGTAGCTCAGAAAGGAGAAATACAAAAGGCCAGCTCAGGCTAGTTATTGCAAATATATTGCTTGTTGGTTTTATGTTACCAAATTGAATAAATAAACTTGGCTTTATCATGTAAACAAACCTAAGAGAAATATGAAATTGGTAGCAACAGGCTGTGGCTTTCCCTTGGTGCAACTGGAACCGTGCTTCATACGGCGTACCCTTTTTAGTAGATCTTAGAAAAGCATCAATTATCTGAACACTCTTTAATCTATATTTAACATTTTACTTTTTGGATGATAACATGATTTTCATCCAGCCAATGATTATCCCTATGTGTTTGCATAATATAATTCATTAGACAGATAAATGTATATGTATTTTCCTGTTTTGACAGAAATTTCTGCTATGGCTGATACACAATCAGTTGCTACATTAATCGATTCTACTACTTCAAAGCTACAACAATTGCACCAGGCATTTGCTGAACTCGAGAGCCACAGTGCCATATCTTTGAACTTGAAATGGAAAGAGCTTGAAGAACATTTTCATGGCCTTGAGAGGTCTCTAAATAAAAGGTTTGTTGAGCTGGAAGATCAAGAGAATGAATATGTTACACAGCTCAAAGAGACCCAAGAGATGTTAGAGAAACGGGAGGCTGCAGTTGTAGCTAAGGAGCTTGCCTCCCTTGATAAACTGCAGGAAAAAAGAGATTCTACCCTTTCTGCTTTATTTGATAAATACAAAGCCTGTTCCCGAGAACCCATTGCTATTGGTGAGGGTGTCACCATTGGGATGGCTGACGATGTTTTGAATGTGAACTCTAATGTCACGCCAGCCATTTCTAGCACAGATGTGTGCTCTACAGAGAATGGAAATGAATGCAGTGAACATCCCTCAGAGCTGGTCAATCTCTGTAAAGAAATGGATGCAAAAGGCCTCCTTAAGTTTGTTTCAGACAATAGGAAAAACTTGAATTCCATACGTGAAGAAGTCCCATTTGCTCTTAAAAAGGCACCTAGTCCATTCATTTTAGTTTTAGATTGCCTGAAGGGTTTCTATGCCGGAGAGATTCTAGGGTCAAAAAAGGATGGCAACCTATTGGGTCAGCGAAGGACTTGTCTCATGTTAATGGAATCACTCAAACAACTGGCAGATGCTATGCAGGGTTCCCTATCTGATAAACAATTACTGACACCAGACATTAAAGAGGAAGCAAAAGTGATAGCTAAAGAATGGAAGCCAAAATTGGATCACCTGGACATTGAAGCCAGCAGTGGAAATTCATTGGAAGCACATGCATTTCTTCAACTCTTGGCTACTTTTGATATAATCTCAGAATTTGAACAAAATGAAATCTGCAAACTGATTCCAGCTGTTACACGACGACGTCAGACTGTTGACTTGTGTCGTTCACTTGGTTTGTCACACAAAATGCCAGGTTGGCCATTTCTTATGCTATTCCTACACCTTACAAAGGCGTCATGGGAGTCAGGTGTCATGAACTCATGATTTTGGTTATGACATTCTAGTAGTTGTTTAAAATGATATTAGAGAGAACATAGAGCCTCAAAATCAAATAGTTAGGACTAACATCTCAGACATCTGTTATGGAAATTTCAAGTAATCTTGTTGATATCCTGTGTGTTCATTATGGTTGAAATTTTTTTCTTGGTTCAACACCATTCATTTGCGCATCTTGTTTTTAGAATGTTTCTGCTATCATTGCTTGAAGCATCTATTAGCTTCTAATAAATGTAGTCTGTTCTAAACAAGTTGGGTACTACTACTTCTAGTAATTTGCAATTTGCTTTCGATGGTTTGATCATATAGTGTGGTTGATAGGCAACTAAATGTACTTGTTACAAGTAGATTTGCAATTCAGGGTCGCATTTGTGATTAACCTTAGTTATCTATGGTCTTTTGACATCCTTTTCCATGGTCCTTTGCATTTTCATATCCCTTTTTTTCCTTAGGTTTGATTGAAGTTCTTCAGAACACTGGGAGGCAAATTGAGGCTGTTAATCTTGCATTTGCATTTGAGCTTACAGAGCAATTCCCTCCAGTGCCATTGCTTAAAGGGTATCTTAAGGAGGCAAGAAAGGTATCTCAGGTCAAAGCTGGAAGCATGTCACCTGGGGCACAGGTCTTACATTACTAGCTTGTGACAAGATTTGTTTTTCATTTTGATATTATCACAGGGTATATTTGCCTAAATCCCTTTTGCCCCTGCCTTTATCCAGAATAGGTGCTACCCTCTAGCATTCGTTGTTAACCTTTTACCTTCAAGATAAGAATTTATATTTAATAACCATGTTGCTTATTTAGCATTGCTATGTCAGGATGCTTTCTTTAGTGGATGAATTCATGTGAGACTGACAATCTGTTCATGTAGACTGGAGTGTTTCCTTAAAAATTGTTGATTTAGAACTTGATTGGCCGAACTCTAGTATGTTTTCCTGCTATAATTGCCCATGCTGGATTGTGGGCATCGTAACTGCTTGAACCTAGACTGGGATAGCGGCCTGCTGAGGTTAAACAATGCTTCAGTTGCTTGTCACATGCATGATATACCCTTGATAATCCTTTCTTATAATGCTTTAGGAACATTCTTATGAATATACAAGTTGGAACTGACACAAAAACAATTTAATAAGGGAATGAAGTTCAGCAATTCAAGAAAAAATAAAAATTTATAAAAGGTCATGCATGACATGGTACTGCATATTAACAATTTCTATGATTGCTACATCATTTAGGTAGTTGTAGCACAAGTATTGTTTCACTTCTTCCCCATTTTTTAGGAAATATTGGTTAAATCATGTCAACTGATTTAGTTGTAGATTTATTTATTTATTTATTTGCCATGTAGCTATCTTTGCACTCTTGGTTGAATTATTGTTCGATTAAGAATCTTTAAAATAGCTTACTTGAAATCACTGATGGTCAATGCTCGATGAAATGAGTTCACACTGTTATCATGTCATATAGTCATGTAATTTGCTTAACGATTTATACATACAAAAACTTCAGCATGAAAAAGTTTATCAATTTTGGAATTCAATGATGTAGCCTCCATGGTTTAGTGCATGTATTGACAAGAGTAGAATCTCTCTTTCCTTTAGTTAGACCTGCTTGAAGTGTGTTTCGGAAATCTCACTTGAGGTAACTAGAAGAAATATTCCCCAAGTGGTGGAGCTCTGTTAGTATCATGCTGTGGATATTCTAACTCATGTTTGGACCTATAAAGGCTTAGGAAGGTAAGGAAGTTTATGCAATTGACAAACATGACCTTTATTCTTTATCTCCAATTTGATACATCAACAGTTGGATTTGCTCTTCCACAAACCTCAAGAAGCATCTTCCCTTCAAAATAGATCTTCAGATTTTTATCTTGGCTTTGGCATGAGTGCTTATAGAATTTGTGCGCACTAAACTCAATACCACATCAGTAACGACAAACTCTTTATCTTTAAATTTCAAATGTTAAACAGAGTTATGAAACTATTGATCCAACAGTCAAGCAGAAGGTAATATGTGTGTCTATTCTGTCAATTTTGTATGTGTGCTTATATTGATGTCTTTCTGAGGTAAGACTAAGGCTGTCATGGTTTAAAGCAAAGATATTATCTGAAGCCAACATCATTTTCCATAATAAAACTTGAAATTTTGTCAGCTATCTTTTCAGTTTTTATGAAAGTTTGCTATCTTCTTTTCTCTTATTATATTAGCTTATATCTGATGAGTTTTGCTTCATAAACATAAATTTCACCTTTTTTTTTTTATCTATTTCAGAATGAAATAAATGAACTTGAATTATCTGCTCTTAGAGCTGTCATCAAGTGCATTGAGGAACATAAGCTGGAGGAGCAATACCCTATTGATGCACTTCAGAAGCTGATTATACAACTGGAGAAAGCAAAGGCTGACAAGAGGAGAGCTGCTGAAGCTGCAAAGCCACAGTCCAAGAGACCTCGTGCAGGCGGCAGTATTTACAATCCTCGTGTTACCAGCATGCCCAACAAAAGCTTCTACCGAGCACCCTCTGATAGGTTTGTGCAGCCATATGATAGCCCTGAGAGGTTCCCATACCCTTACGATCGGCAGTATATCTATGCTACTGAAAATCATTATCCTACTGTGCTGGGATCTGCTCCATACACCATCTCCCCTACACATACCCCTTACTATGGAAATGCTTACCAGGTTCAGTACCAGACTGCCTATTTACACTAATGAAGAAAGCTACAATAATCATGATCTCTCTAACTACTAGCTTTCTAACCCACTGGGTACCATATGTTAATCAACTAAATCCGCATAGCCCAGATATGTTAACTAAATCTGCATAGCCAGAATATTTATCTTATCTGTATTAATTAATGTATGTGTGTTTATTATGATTGAAGCAGATGTTTTCTTCATTAACTTGCAAAAAAAAAAAAAAAAAAAATCATGGAACATCATGAGGTGTTTTCTATTGTGATCCTCGTGATTGTTTGCTTCCTTGCCACAGCCATGGGAGCTTTGAATTTTTGTCGAGTTCAGTGGAGTATTTTGCAATGCCCTTCTCAAATCTTTTGTTTTAAGATTCCTTTTCTACTATAATATGGCCCATTGATCGTTTAGAAATAATCTACTACCAAAGTTACTAAATTATTAGAGAATTTCTAACTTTGTTTCTGGGTGTCTTGTGAAAAAAATAGTAATCTTATTTAGTCTCGTTGGCTATCCTTGATGTGATTAGTTTGGTTTTATGGAAATTTTTTATCGGTCATTAGGATAAATCGGGAAGTGTACGTGGTGATAACTTGTACGCGGCGGCATGTCTTGTGATCCATTTTGAGCCCATGGTTGTAATGCATGCGTGATCAAAGTTTTTTTTCTCCGCCTATAAAATTTTATATTAAAAGTAGCCTTTATTTTATATATATATTTTGTCTAATTTGTGCGTTCGTGGGGACCTACTTATTGGCCTTGCTTTCCTATGCCCTCGGCGGTTTGCCTGTCAACATTGGCAGGATTCCCAACCCTACTTATTTTGAAAGCTGTTTAACACGGAGATTAGTATTTATGTCTCATTCGACTAACCACTGGCTTAATCCCATAAAAGTTTCAGATCTTTTGGAAGCAACTTTTAAAGATATTATCGGAGGTCAGGTACAGATCGAGTGGGTTTCATTCTTAAACCCATTTACAAAGCACTTTCTTTGGCAATGAAAATCCTACTATCCTATGGCCACTTGCGGTTAAATCTGACTTCCTAATTTATCTTTTTTCATATAAATTTAATATTATAAAAAAAAATAAAATTTCATTTACCTTAGATTATGTAAAAAAGTGAAATCCGTTACCCATTAGAAATTTTACAAAGTTTTATTTATCAAAGATTATGTAAAAAAAAAAAAAGTGAAATCCTGTAAGCATTAGAAGGGAATAAATCAAATCTGTTAAACTCCGCTATGTCAGGTGAAATTGTATGTGCCTTCGAATCCTGTACGTTAGTGGCTTTCATTGAATGTGCCGAAACCCAAAAGCTCAAAAATATCTCTTCTCACTCTCACGGCGCTTTTAGATTCGTGCACTCTGTACCGTGATTCGTCTCCTTAAACCGCCCCTCGTCTCTCCTCTTCGTCCCTTTCGCATTCTACCGCTCTCGACAGCAGCGGAGGAAGGAGAGATCCAGATAGGATAGCGTCCGAGTAGGCTTTGGATTGAGGATTCATTGCAGGAAGAGGAGGAACAATGGCTTCCTGCTCCCCACCCTTGCGGTTCATCTTCAAGGCTCCCGACCATGGTATTTTTCTGCCTATGGCGTCGCTCGACTCCGGCCTCTGCGTCTCTTCTCGAAGCCCTATGTTTTCCCGCATTTCTACCCGTCATCCGTTTGATTCTGCATGGATTGGAATCCGGAGGCCGCATCTTCCATATCGAGCTGTCTGTTTCAGACGAAATATGGTATGTATGATATCTTAGCTCGTCAGTCGGAAACTTGATTTGACTGCGAGATTAGATTTTTTTTCTTCCTTTTTTCACAATGTGTATCCACTCGTTAGCCTGGTTTCTGACGGAATAATATCGCTTTCAATTTCAAGATATTATTGATGATCATCCATTTATATATTTTAGTGATCATAACATAATGATGCTAAGGATAACATTGATGGGAAATATCCGAGGTAGATCAGGAAATATTCAGGTGGACAATGACACTCTATTGACAACGTATAAAAACTTCTAGAAAATAAAGCATTAAATACCTACATCCACGCTAGTGTTAAATATTCGCAGCCTTTCAGAGTAATGAAGGTTGGGCATTGTCAATCGTCAAATAAAATTATAAATGGGTGAAAAAGTTAATCTATCCAGCAGTGATTTGGGCTAAACCTCCTTTTCCATTAGAGGTATGCTAACTGGTGGAAACACATAGTGGAGATGGTTGCATGGTAGTCCATTTGGGTAGTGTGATGCCTGTTGAATACCTTTATTTATTATCCTCTTTTGTCGAATAATAATTTTGAGTTCTAAAGGAAAAGGGCTTGTAGTATCATAACTCTTTATTCCCTAATGCGTTGCTTTACTTATTACATTTACACTTCTTAATCTAGCAATAGGCTTTCTATTTTTTTATATGCTCAATTGAATAATTAATTGTTCAATAATCATTCACTATCATTGGGTTTATTTCTTATCTCAATTGATGGTATAGGGAGGTTTTGTTTGTAAAAAAGGAGACGGTGATAGTGGTAATTGGAGTAGTGAACAGAGAGATGGATCATTTCTGTCTGCCTCATCAGAAGAAAGTGATATCCAACTTCCAACTCAAGCCCAATCTCTTGTTGAAGGTTCAGCCACAGCTGCTGTATCAGAGTACAAGTCAATTCCAGACATTGATTATCTAATGGTTTTGCCTTCAACAAATTGAGATTCTTTTTCTTTGGAACAACTATATATTTCTACTAATTATGTTTGTTTTTTTTAATGTTTTCATTATTCACTTCCATGACTTCCTTGTTGAATGGACATCTTTACCTTAAGCTACAACAGATTATCTAAAATTTACCCTTAAAAGTGGAAAGTATAACAGACTTTAGTATTCTAAATTATGCCATTGTTGAGATTAGTTGGTTCATTCATATAGCAACAAAGGTGTTGAATAGGAGGAAGAATAACTATGGAAAGGCAATCATTAGTTTCTATAGTTAGATGAGTTGAATCATTCAGAGTTAAGGCAAGGAGTAGAGGGGAAAAAAACTCTAGATAGTGAAGTGAAAAGTGATTTAATTGATTTCAATATTACTAGTGATATAGCATAGTTCAACGGTTAAAATTTATGGAGTTAATTCCCAATAATTAGGGCTTACATGGCTTGGCTTACAGGTCCAAAAGACTTGTATCTTTTTTAAACTGATGTTTTCATGTGCATACTTGCCATCATATTATGGTTGAAGGAAAATAGCAATATTTTTGTCGTGTATCCAACGTTTATATATCTTTTCCAGGAACTTTTGACCATCCAACAGCAAGGACCTAGATCAATTGGGTTCTTTGGGACACGGAACATGGGATTCATGCATCAGCAACTTATTGAGATTCTCAGCTATGCAATGGTTATTACTGTAAGGTTTCCCCATGGCTGCAGACTGCTTTACATGTATTATGGGATATTCTCCAAATTCCTCATCACCCAATTGCAGCTCTTAATTTCTAATACACTAATTCCATTGCAGAAGAACCATATTTTTACTTCAGGAGCCTCTGGGACTAATGCAGCAGTTATTAGGGGTGCTTTAAGAGCAGAGAAGCCAGAGTTGCTCACTGTGATCTTACCCCAGAGCCTAAAAATGCAACCACCTGAGAGTCAGGAGTTATTATCCAAGGCAAGTAGTAACCTAGGTTTGCTTGTTTCCCCTCACAAGATTTTTTCAATATGTTTTCAAGTCTTGTAATGATACTTCTATAACTTACAGGACTCAGATAAAAGTAAGGCAACTACAATTTGAATATTTTTGCAAGCCTTGCAAATTTCAAATGATGTTTTATGACGCCTTTTCTGCATTCCTTTTTAAAAATCTTTATTGCATCAGTGTTAATATTATTGTTTCATTCTCTAACTTCCTCTCAAAATAATATTCATTCGCCAATTCTATAACTTTTAGAATGTTTCTATTGTAAGCACTTTGATGGAGAGCTTTCCTTAAATGTACTTCCATTTTAGGCTTTTGGCTCACCTTGCTCTGATTTCTTCCAAATAGGATGTAGTAAGGCAAATGGACAAATTTGAGAAAAACTATGAGCAACCGTCTCTGCCCATGTCCAAATAATTTAGCATTTTCTTAGACATCAGATGGGATGATTTGAACTTAATTTGCTCGAAATATTTTCACTACTCTTATTGTTTCAAACAAAAATTTAATGCTTATTATATTTTTATGTAGCTTCTGATGAGATTTGTTTGATTCAATCTTGATTTGATGACCTTCTTTATCTATTAACTACTTTTCAGGTTCAAAATCTGATTGAGATGCCTAAAAATGATAATTTGCCATTACTGGAAGCTAGCAGGTCCGTTGTGCCACTATGTTTCCTTTCTTAGACAACTATTAGCATTCCAAATTGTAGAATACTAACTTAAGCCGATGCTTCGGCCATTCTTAGGATCATTTATTTGTCTTCCAGAGAGCCAATAAACACTTGCACACACAGACGTGGTTATCTCAAAGGAAAGTAAATATTTAAGGAATTATACATTTCTGTTTCTCACTTGGGAATTTTCTAAAACAGACTTGGTAAATTATAATCCACATAGACTACTTTCAAGTGGCATTTTAAATGTGAAATTAGAGGACTTAAAAAAGAAGAAAAACAAATCTTTTTGCCATGAATTGAATGACGTTTTGAATTATCGTTGTTTTTTAATCCATCCCCTTTAGATTCTGAACTAAAATGGCAATTTAGGAATAGGAATGGGTACCAGAAATATTCCTAGACTCAAAGGGAGCTTCACACTTTTTTGTTAAATTCAGGAAATTGTCGTGTACCCATTCTACATTACAATATGATGGCTACGCTATTAGTTATTGCAAAAAAATTTATTTCGTTGAACTGTTGAACCAGTCAAACTTCAAAGGCACTGTGACTGATTCCTACTTTCCAGGAGAAATATAGCAAGTTCATACATTCTGTTCGAAAAATATATGAATGATGCGCATTCCAGTAGTTTCTTCTATATTACTGACGGTGATAATTTAGATATTTATTGAATGCATTTCTATGGCAAAATTTCCTCTATCTTTTTTTTTGGGCATTCAACTGGACATTTGCTTGCCTATCCCAATATGAAACTTGTAGCTTAATTCTTCTACTCTTCTTATATCAAGACTTCGTTCAAATTTCTCAGACCTACCATTATGATTTTCAATATCTGATATAAAATATCTATAATTATATGCTTAAGTACATATGTACACATTTATCCTCGTCACTTTTTTCCAATTTTATTGATTTTCCATTGTTCCCAAATGAGTCCAAACCATAAATTGATAAACCAAATATTTCAGTTTGGTTTCGCGTAGTTATTTATTTATTTATTCCCAGTTTTGGATACCCACCCCGAATTTTGTCTATATCTAATTACTCAAAAATTAACCTTTTTTCCTCTATTTTTATTGAATCCATAGATAAATCAAACATTATCATTTATCATTTATTCAGCTATAAAAATAATGTGTACATCGAGGCGGTAGAAAAATTGCATAATTGCATAGTCCAACTGAATTCAATTTTGAAATCTATTTTAAATTATAATTATGTAACGCATGTGCACGGAAAGACATTTTTCTACCGTTTCTTATTAACACTCATTATATAAGTAGAAAAATAAGTACTGAATTCTAGATATAGTTTCTTAAGAACTACACAAACCATTTTGATTCTTTCTTTCATAAGTAGAATAGTAGCTGCTTCTGGCACTCTAATACGGTTCATAGGTTCGAGTAGTGAAACTAAAAGGTATAATTGTACTACACTGCCGATACGGCTTCTTCTCTGCTAGCTTTTCTAAACTTCCTTGCAAATTTGTTCACTCCATCAACAGGCTGTGCAATATGGATATTTTGTCGAAGGTACAACAAGTCATATGCTTTGCTTTCCATGACAGCAGATTACTCCTGGAGACTTGCCAAGAAGCCAGGAAGCTTCGAAAACTAGTGACTCTATTTTATCTTGATTGATCTCCATGCTTGGTTACAAGTGATTTCATGTATATATTTTCTGTAAGATGGGAGATCAGGTTCATTCGATTCTTCCCTTTTGCCTTCTCACCTTCGTGGATAGGTAATTGGTTTTTCTTTCTGTTTTTATATATTTCGGATAAACAGAATCATTATCAATTTCTTCATTCAGTAGAATAAATGATTTGTTAATTACTATTCCTTTGCCCAAATCTTTGAATGGATGTGCTTTTCAAGTGATAAAATGTTTCTTTCAGCTGGTTTTTCCCCCCTCTTTGTGTGAGACATTTGTAGGAATATTCCAGATTTTATAGTAATAAAAAGATTCTTGCAGTTCGCCTTTTCTTTTTTTTCCTGTAGCTTGGTGTGTGCCTAATCGATATAAACTGTGATTAGGTCTAACATATATTTTTATTCCATTGAATGAAAGAGGAGTAGCTCATCTTCCAAAGCTTCAACAGGCCAATTAATGCTGAATTCATTTTCTTTTATATATTGCGTTTGGAAAGAGGTGAGATTATTTTTTTAGTTTTCTACCTAATTTATTCCGGCTCATTTATTCGATTTGATCCGTTTCTTATCAATTTTGTCTTTAATCATTACACTTCATTACTTTTATAAAAAGACACATATTATCATCACTATTGTCTATATATAAATGCATTATTATTATTCCACTACTAACTCTATCAGTCGAATATGAAATATGCACAATAAAATGCCTTTAACAATTTTTAAGCTCTTACTTAACAGTAATATTAATTTATTTAATGGAAAACATATATTTATTATTTTATTAATTTAACTATGATCAAATAGTCAAGGGCAAAATTATAAGAGAATCAAATTTTTAAAAGTATTGTCATGAATATTTTAGAGCAAAAAAATTTCCTTTCATTAAAGGCTGCTGTATCCTGCTCACCGTGCCCCACGTTGCCTTCAATTCAAACTTTGAAAAGCAATTGGATTTCCCTAGGACGATACCTTGCCACACCAGCACAGGACGATACCTTGCAGTAATTAAGCTGCCACCGATTTGACAACTTTGACAACCGTGCCATCCTTTTATATCTTTGTATATAGAAAATTAGACTGTCGTCAATTTATTATTTTTTAAAAAAAAACAATTATCTTTTTAACAATATTTTACTTCTGGAATATGGCAACGCTAAACACATACATCGACTTTACAAAAATATTTAATTGTGATTCTCCTCAAATGATTAGCTCTAACTGCTAACTGCTCTGACCATTGACCATGAATTGCGGTGTCTTTTCTTCTTTTTCGTCCCATGACATGCCGTCGCAGTGTTTTAAGAAATTCCTAGCATCACTTTTTGTGTGAAAGGCGTAAAATGTAACAGCAAGGACTGCTCTGGTGATTTTCAAATTTCGATGGACGTCTTAGAAAAAGAAAAACTTTCGAAAGAACATCCTTAGTTTCTTTATTAGCGCCTTATATGACTCAGTTTATTATAAATATACTTAAAATTATTAAATAATTATAGTTAAAATTATTTAAATATTAGTTAAAACTACTCTAATTTAATTGAAAATTATTTTACTTGATTAAAATTAATAAAATATTATTGAATAATGTTAATTTAAATTACTATAAAAATATTTAAACAAGTGATAAGAGATGATATATTTATCTCAGTCAGCTCGTCTAATTCTATTACGAAAAAGATAAATCACTTAACTGAAGAGGCAAGTGAATAGAAGAGGTGAGTTATATTAAGTATAGGAATTTACGTTCTACCAATTTTGAGATTCAATCTCTTTGGATTTCAAATGATAAATTTTAATTTATTTACCATCTCAATTATATCCCTAGAATGAAAATGCTTGAATAAGAATATTCTAATAATATAAAAATACAATAGGAATCCATTTGATATTTTTAAAACTAGAAAGTTCTTTTCACAACAACAAAAATAAAGGGGCCGCCTTTAGTTTTTACCAAAAAAAACTAATTTTTTTTCTTAAAAAAAAGTGGTGTTTTGTTAATGGAAATAAAAGTAATGATGTCTACAGATTTCAAGTATTTCCAACCAGAACATGGGTAAGCAGATGTGTTGGTTTTTACGAGTGACTTGTTTTTCTATTAACTGATTGGACTGGTCAAGTCAAATCCAGGAAATGGGTGTTTTGGCGTGCAAGAGAGGCAGACGTTTCTTATTCTCACTCGAGCACATGTACCCCCGCCACCCGGTCTACTTACTTCATCAGAAAAAACCGAGAACCAAACCCGGTCAGAATCACCAAAACCGATCAAAACATATTTATTTTTAAAAAATAAAAATAAAAATGGGATTTAAAGTGGAAAATTCATTGGATTTGTTAAGAAGTCATGTGCTATGGCTCTAAAATAATATTTTAGAAAGATTGATTGGTTCGACTGGACCGGTAAAACGGTTCCTCCGGTTCGGTGGATTGGAAATATTCAGTGACTAGTGGGAATTACTTGAGTTCGGTGCTTTGCCTACGAATCCTGGCACTGCAGGTAGTCTCTCTCCTCACACTGTGTTCATTACTCAGGAGCGGAGACTGGAAGTGGAGACAACGCTGGGAACGAGAAAAGGTTTCTTTGAACTCCGCGTCGCGGAGTGGTGGCTCTGCTTGGTGAATGGTGGGAGGCGAGGCTGGGGTTTTTGCGGGCAATTCCCAGGCTGATTGTTCTCGGTGAGCTCTCAGAAATACGAAATTTTTTAGGCGTTTTAGATTGCTCTTTAGGTTTGCTACTGATAAAGTTTGTCCATTTCTAGTGATTGTTTGTCTGTTGGTAGAGGATTTTTTTTTTCTTTCTTTCTTATGTTTCTTTTGCTCATGATGTTCTTGGATTTTGCGATTATGTTGCCCCCTTTTTGATTTTTAGTCTGGGGTTTTTGGTTTCCTGAGCTTGCGTCGGGAAAATTTTGATTTTGTTTTATGCAGTTCATGTGGATCTGAGTGTGAGGGAGTTTGCTCGTGTTTCACGGTGAAGAATAGGGGGAGAGAGAATTTGTTGCGTCGATCACATCTCTCAGGTGTCTTCTCGTGTTTGGAGAGGGTGATCCTCTGGTGTCCTCTCGTGTTCGACCTGTGTATGGTATGTTTGCCGTCATCACTTCGTTTGTCGGAAACAGAATGGAAAATCTTAGTCGGCTGTTTGCGTTTTTGTCTCTTGTTTTGTGTATTTGAGCTTAGTTTTAAGTTTGCGTCACTTGGCGATCTGCATCCTAAGGATTTCTGATCAGTTTTCTAACATTCAAAAGGGCTAATTTTGTTGCTTGTTTAATTTGTATATTTTGAAGGTGATGTTCTGTCTTTTGCTACACATCTAAAACGTTTCATTTTTGTAAACTTGGTTACGGGAGCAGGTATTAGTTGTCAAAGTTTAGATCATAGTGTCGATGGGTACCATTGGAGCCTTTGGTCCTTTTCCATAATACTTGTACACATAAGAGTTCTTATTGGCTTTTGAGATTCTGATGTCATGTTTAATTTTTCATAATTGGTTGGACTTGACCACCTTGGCCGAGTTCGTAACATGTTGTGTTAAATTCTGAATGGAGCTTTACATAGAATGCCTTATAGCCTCTTGCTAATTGTTGTATGATTTATAAATTATTGCTTAGTCAGTTTTATTTGTGGTGTAATTGATTGTTAGCTGATGATTGTTACTAACACAGTCTGATGATTGTTAGCTGAATTTTATTCTTGCTTCTTCTTGAGCGAGCTCATATGAAAAATATTATAGATTTAATGCTGAGTCTAATCTCTATTTTCCATATAGATAGATATAGCTGAATCATGGAAAATAAAACACTTGGCTGCATTTGACTCTGGTCCTCTAATTAGCAACAGACAAGGGGTAAAGAAGGAGCTCTCATGTTTATGGCCATGAACTGGAGACTTTCTGTCGCTCTTATTCAGACACTGCTTTGGTTTTTGATCAATAATAGATGTCATGGTACTCTTAACGACATCCAGTGTTTAAAAGACTTTAAGCAATCAGTAGAAGATCCTGAAGGCTATGCATTTTACTCTTGGAAGTTTGATAACCTAACAGAAGGGGCTTTATGCAAGTTTACTGGTGTTGAATGCTGGCATGAAGATGAAAGCAAGGTCCTCAACCTGAGACTTTCCAACATGGGGCTTCGAGGCCAGTTCCCTTCAGGGCTCGAAAATTGCACAAGCTTGACTGGGCTTGATCTTTCGAACAACAACTTTTCAGGGCCTATTCCTGCTGATATTGCAAAAAGGATACAGTTTGTCACATCACTCGATCTTTCATTCAATAATTTCTCAGGGGTAATTCCGCCCAATTTATCTGATTGCAGTTATCTTAATACCCTCAATCTTCAGCATAATGAATTGACTGGACAAATTCCTGGGCAACTTGGCAGCCTTGCAAGACTGAAGGACTTTGATGTTTCAAATAATCATTTGTCTGGACAGATACCTACCTTTACTATTAGTATTCCAGCATCAAGTTTTGCAAGCAATGAGGGACTCTGTGGACTACCTTTGAATGGTTGCACTGGGAGTTCAAAGAAACCTAATACCGGTGTAATTTTAGGCTCAGCTATTGCAGGTGTTGTTATAACCACCATTTTTGTTGGTGTTGTTTTGTACTTCTGCATGCAGAGAATGCCCATCAAGAAGAAAGAGAAGGACGTAGAAGAAAACAAGTGGGTGAAGTCTATAAAAGGAGTCAAAGGCGTCAAGGTGAGTTTGGTGCACTTTTCATTTGTTTATGAGCTGACTTTCTTTCTAAGCCTGCTAAGTTACAATAGGAGCTGTCCTCTTTCTTTTTCAATCTATATCCGTAGCCTAAAGTAGAATCCATTTTCTTATACTTAGGTGTCTATGTTTGAGAAATCAGTGTCAAAAATGAAGTTGAGTGATCTCATGCAAGCAACTAATGATTTCAGCAAAGATAACATTATTGGTACGGGTAGAACAGGGACTGTGTACAAGGCAATACTTCCGGACGGCACTTATTTTGCTATCAAAAGGTTGCAGGACTCGCAGCAATCTGAAAAACACTTCGGATCAGAGATGGCAACACTTGGAAATGTCCAACATAAAAACTTGGTTCCCCTTCTAGGCTATTGTGTTGCCAAAAAGGAGAAGCTCTTGGTGTACAAGTACATGCCCAACGGGACTCTCTACGATCAATTACATGGGTCTGCTTCACCAGGCAAAAGTATGGAGTGGCCGACAAGACTGAAAATTAGTATTGGGGCAGCAAAGGGAATAGCTTGGCTTCACCATAGCTGCAATCCTCGCATTCTGCACCGAAACATTAGTTCTAAATGTATACTCCTGGATGAAGACTATGAGCCCAAAATATCTGATTTTGGGCTTGCAAGGCTGATGAATCCTATAGATACGCATCTCAGCACTTTTGTGAATGGTGAGTTTGGGGATCTGGGATACGTTGCTCCTGAATACACACGCACCCTAGTTGCAACACCAAAAGGTGATGTTTACAGTTTTGGTGTCGTACTTCTTGAGTTGGTCACTGGTGAAAAGCCAACTCAAGTATCCAAGGCTTCAGAAAACTTCAAAGGTAGTTTGGTGGAGTGGGTTACTTTCCTCTCAAATAACTCTATTCTCCAGGATGCAATCGACAAATCATTGATTGGGAAGGATAATGACAGTGAGCTGCTTCAGTTCTTGAAAGTTGCTTGTTCTTGTGCTCTCTCTGGCCCCAAGGAGAGGCCAACCATGTTTGAAGTTTACCAGCTTCTGCGAGCTATTGGCGAAAAGTACCATTTTTCAACAGATGCTGATACTCTTTTACCATCTCTTGTTACAGATGCTGAAAGTTTGGATGAACTTATCGTGGCAAAGTGATGTAGAAGGTTGGCGGATGTAGGGAGGATATAGATATGTTAGTATTAGTATTTTAATGTTGCAGCATGTTGGCGAGAACATATTAGTATCTTGTAAATCAAGTTGTCTTAAAGCATCTTAGATGAATATTATGTGTCTTCCCACATCCTATGTACACATTCTATTGGACTAGGTTTTGGTATCTCATTTGCCCATGTTGAATGGTTTCTTTTTATATCTAGGACTGCTAAACAAGCCTATGCTCAAGTCAGTACCGCAAGATATTGAACAAATGAGTTTAATTAGTTCTCATGTATTGCATACAATTTTCTTCCCTTTTTTACCCACTCTTAGCACACTCAAGATGAGTTTGTATGTGAAATTGACTACTTAATTGTTCTATTTTTGTCGTTGCTCTCATATGGAAGAATAGAAAAACTGCGAGAGGTAGATAAATTTGTGATTGTGATTCTTTCCTGACCTTGCAGAAACAATTATTACGATTATGAGGATTTTCTAAAATTCACTAAAAAAAAAAAAAAGCCTTCCCTGGTACATGATGATCAGATGTGGCATGGGTTGCACAATTCTGTCAGAGATTTTTATGGATTAGTTGAATTTAAATTATATTAAATTAAATTTAACTTATTTTTTAGACGATCTGAGTTGATAATTTCATATTGTCAACGAGAGTTAATTTTTATCAAGTGTTGAGTGTAGATTGCATAGTAGTTGAGCGGTCGAGCGGATAGATCGGTCGAGCAGGGCAGAGTGGCCAAGCGGGTAAAGTAGTTGAGCAGGTAGAGCAGCAAATTAGGCTGAGCGAGAAGAGTACTTGACCAGACAAAATAGCCCAATGGGTAAGGTTGATTTTTATCAAGTGTTGAATGTAGACTGCATAGTAGTTGAGCGGTCGATCGAGTAGATTGGCCTAGCGGGGCAGAGTGGCCGAGTGAGTAAAGCAGCTGAGCAAGTAGAGCAGCAAATCAGACTGAGCGAGCAGAGTACCCGACCAAGCAGAGTAGCTTAGCGGGTAGATCAGCCGAGGGGCAAAGTGGTTGAGTAGGCAGATCGATCGAGCGAGCAGCGAGACTGAGAGGGCAAAGCAACATATCAAGCCAAGCGGGCAAAGCGAACCAAAGACTTGCGATAGACACAGTTACCATGAAACAGATTCACTCCATATTCAATCAAAGGCGTAGCCCAGCATTTTTTTAGGTTAATATTATGCTCATCTTTGTTTCTCTTCATTCACATTACTGAAGGAAAAAAACAAAAGGATTTTATAAGTCCAAGGTATCTCCTTTCTTCTTTGTTCCTATTTTCAACGTCATATCCTTTTTCTTTTTTTCAACTTGTTTTGTTTTCTTTATTCCTACTTAGACATAATCTTGAAAATAGTCTTTGATCCTGTTGGAAATATGAGAAGACGGAACTATCGGTGTGACGTATCTGGAACATTGACCACATATCCATGACACGAATAGTGAGTTGTCTTCTGTATTGACCAAGTCATCGGAAGAACTCCGGTCAACGCTACCTGCAGCAAGCGACCAGGTTGTCTCTGGTACCCCAATGCTCGAGGCGGGTCCCACAAATATATAAGCAACCAAAAAATAACAGAACAATGGCATAAGTACAAGATGAGCACGGTGACGTACCCTGGCCTGGGGAGGGCGCCCTCGGTTGAGGTCGGTGAGCTGGTCGCGATGCAGATCACGTCATTGCGGCCATGAAGAGTAGACGAAAGTGAGACGGCTGAGGA
>JBBMJZ010020624.1:0-10737 GCA_037833815.1 Zingiber zerumbet | reverse complement strand
GAAAGAATGAGCAGATTGCATTTAGATTGATATGGTGCCATTTCTATTCAATCTTAGCATGAGACAAGCATGTTCAGCCGCCAACAACAACTAAGCCACCAAGTAATATCCCACTAGGTGGAATCGGCTATATTGATTCTTCTATGTTATTGAGCTCTATTCTCTACTATATCATGATCTATACAACAACAACAATCAAACCTTATTCCACTAGGTGGGGTCAATTATATGGATCCTTTTATGCCATTGAGTTCTATGTCCTACGATATCATCATCTATACTTAAATTTTATCTTGTTTTATTATTGCTAACCAAGTCTTTAATCTTCCTCTTCCTCGTTTGACATACGTGTTTATCATAGTTTCACATCGCCTAACTGGAGCATTTATTAGTTGTTTAAGTACATGCCCGTATTATTATGTCTCTCGGAGTTTTCCCTCAATAGATGTAACTCTGACTTTTTCTCTAATGCTCTCATTTCTTATTCTGCCTATTTTCGTATATCCACATATCCACCTTAACATCCCTATCTCTGCAACTCTCATTTTCTGCTCATGTGCTCGAGTCATAGCCTAACATTCAACTCCATATAATATAACATGTCTAACTACGGTTTTGTAAAATTTTCCTTTAAGTTTATAGGTATTTTACGGTCACATAAAATACCTGACGTTCTCCTTCATTTCAATCATCCCGTTTGTATTTTATGTAAGGCATCTCTCTTAATCCCTCCATCATTTTGCAAAAATGATCCTAAATATCTAAAGCTCTCGGTTCCGAGCAACCATTATCTCCTATCTTAACAATTGTCTCATTATGTCTAATATTGCTAAACTTAAATTTCATTTTTTCTATCTTTATTCTACCATACCTAAAACATTTTCCTTCTAGTGTTTTCTGCCAAGATTCTAGTTTAGTATTTATTCCTTCACGTATTTTATCTACCAAAATAATATCATCGGCACACAATAGTCACCACAGTACTGTGTCTTGAATGTGTGCAATGAGTTCATTTATAACTAGTGTATAAAGATAGAGACTTAGAGCTTATCTTTGATGTAACCATAGCTTTATTAGAAATACTTCAGTTACTCCGTTTGAAGTCGTTACCATAGTCGTTACATTTTCGTATATATCCTTACTTAGTTCAATATATATTATGCTAACATCTATTTTTTCTAGAATTTTCCATATAATTTTTCTTAGAACTCTATCATAAGTTTTTTCTAAGTCAATGAATACCATGTGTAGATCTTGTTTTTGCTCCCGATATTTTTCAATTAATTGTCTAAGAAGATGTATAGCTTCTATCGTCGACTTTTTAAGCATGAACCCAAATTAATTTTTGGCCAGGTCTCTTTCCTTAATCTTTTTTCTATTTTTTTTTTCCTGAAATTTCATAATATGATTTATTAGTTTAATATCCCTATAGTTTGTAGAATTTTATACGTTTTCCTTGTTCTTATATAAGGGAATTAGAGTATTTTTCCTCTATTGAACGTGATTAAGTGTTCTTCTCTTTTCTTAAAAACATATTAGCTAATATAAGATCATATGCTATCACAAAATCTAATATAGTTTTTCCTTCCTCATTTCTCGTTCTAAACTCATAACCCCCATGTACCTTCTCATATTCCTCATTTTCACTCTGACATGCCCATTTAGATCGCCTCATATTAAAATCATTTATTTAGCGGAATGTTTTGTAATATTTCATCTAAGTTGTCCCAAAATCTTGATTTGGTAGCTTCGTCTAATCCTACTTACGGTGTATATACGATAATTATGTTCATAGTTTCTTTCGCCACTATTATTTTAAGGGCTATAATTCTATTCCCTTTTTTAACTACTTCCACAACTTCATCGTTTAACGAATTATCTACAACAATATCTACTCCATTTCTTACTTTACTTTTTCATGTGTACCATAACTTAAAACCCGTGTTCTCTATCAGTTTTACCTTCTTACATATCTATTTTGTCTCTTGTACGCACAAAATACTAATTCTTCTCCTAATCATCGTATCTACTATCTCCATTAATTTACCAGTAAGAGTTCCTATGCTCCCTGTTTCAAATCTTAGATTATTAGTTTTCCTATCATATTTGTTCTTATTCAACCTATAGTGTAAGAATTCTTGCATATTTAACATTACACCCAAGTTCTCATGGAGATGTAGCGATCCTTGCCGATACGTTACAATCTGATCTTGTAATCGAACTCTTATATATCTAACACTATATTCGAGTTCTGGAGATGTAGTGACCCTTGCCAAAACGTTATAGTCGAACCCTACAATGCGTTCTATCCGAGGAACAATTTAGCATTAGTATAATAATTTAATGGATTCATTCATTGAATATTTGTCATAATTTTAATGCTGGTTGACAACTTACTATATCATTATCTATACTATTTGGTCTTTTTCATTTCTTGTGTGTATTTGTTATAATTTCGCATCATCTAACTGGAGCATTTATTGCTCGTCTAAGTACCTTCATATCTTAAACGTGTTTCTCGAAGTTTTCCCTTAATAGAAGTAACTTTCTCTCTAATGCTTTCATTTTTTATTCTGTCAATTCTCGTATATCCATACATCCACCTTAACATCCTCATCTCTCTAATTATCATCTTCTGCTTATATGCTTGAGTCATAGTCCAACATTCAGCGTCATATAACATAGCATGTCTAATCGTTATTTTGTACAACTTCCCTTTAAATTTTAGAGGTAATTTACGATCACATAAAACATCCAAGCTTTCCTCCATTTCAACAACTTGTTTGTATTCTATGTAAGATATTTCTTTCAATCCCTCCATCATTTTATAAAAATGATCCTAAATACTTAAAACTCTTAGTTCCAAACAACTTATGGTCTAATTGTCTCATTATGTTTAATATTGCTAAACTTAAATCCATATATTATGTTTTTTGTTTTTACTCTACTAGGTCTAAAATCTTTCACTTTTAGTATTTCCTGTCAAGATTCTAGTTTAACATTTACTTTTTCACATATCTTATCTACTAAACAATAAACAAAATGCACTACGGTATTATGTCTTGAATGTGTTGAGTTCGTACATGATTAGTGTAAAAAGGTAGACTTAGAGTTGATCTTGATGTAACTCTATCTTTATTAGAAATGCTTCAGTTAATCCGCCTGAAATCTTTACTTTAGTTGTTATGTTATCATACATATACTTAATTAGTTCAATATATGTTATGTTAACAAATCTTTTTTCTAGAATTTTCCATCATAAACTTTTTCTAAGTCAATGAATATCATATGTAGATTTTGCTTTTACTCTTGATATTTTTCAATTTGTTGTTTGAGAAGATGCATAGCTTCTATTGTCGACCTTCTTGACTTGAGTCCAAATTAATTTTTAGTTACCACGGTCTCCTTAATTTATTTTCTATTATTCCTTTTTAAAGTTTGGTATGACTCATTAGCTTAATATCTCTATAATTTGCACAATTTTGTATGTCGTCCTTATTCTTTTATAAACAGCAGTCAAATATTTTTTCGTTTTCAATATTATATTACTTAATTTTATAAGTCATTTATTATCTTGTTTCCCTAAGCACTTTCATATCTCTATAGTAATGTCATCTGGTCTAATAGTTTTTCCATTTTGTATCTCATTTAAAACTTGTTTTACTTTTGAAATTTGAATTTTACGATAAAAATTTAAATTTTTATACTTATTTGACCTACTTAAATTACTTAAGTTTTGATCAACTAAACATTCATTAAAAAGTTAATGAAAATATCTCTTCCATCGCTCTTTTATTTCCCCATCATTTACTAGTATTCTATTACATTCATATTTAATACATCTTATTTGAATAAGATATCTTGTCTTCCTCTCTCTTGCTTACCTTTTTTTTATCCAATTTTTGATATAACTGTTCAAAAGTTTTATTCTTTGCTTCATTTGCTGCTTTTTTTAGCCTTTTTCTTAGCTATTGGATATTTTTTTAAATTTTCCTCGTTCTTACAAATATACAATTCTTTATAGGCGACTCGTTTTTTCTTCATTTTCTCCTATACTTTTTCATTCCATCATCAAGATTCCTTATTTGGTGGTGCATATCCCTTAGACTTACCGAGTACACTCTTGGCTACTATTTTTAACTTTGATATCATCTTATCTCATGTTATATATATATATATATATATCACCTAATATTTATGTTAGGACCAAAAGAATTTACATATCTTCATAATGGTATAATATTGTCCACTTTGGGTGTAAGTTCTTATAAATTTATTTTTGGGTTTCATTCAAAAGACTTCATACCAATGAAGATATCTTTTATCTTTTAAATCTATAATCTTTTCCGTGTATTTCTAACATGAGACTTTGATTGTATTCTCAACCGTTTATACTCTTATCTTTTTCTTAAATATGTTTTGCTTCTCATCCTTTAACTTTTACCATTTAATTATACGAGTCGTGCATATTTTCCTTTTATTGATATTATGAATGAGTCGTATATCCAATATTACTAATTTATGTTCGGTAGTTAAACTTTTTCCAGAAATGACTTTACAATCTTTACAAATCTTTCTATCTCTCTTCCTAACCATAAGAAAGTTAATTTTCGATTTATTATTCTCACTTTTGAACTGGATCAAGTATTCTTTTATTTTTTTAAAAACATATTAGCTAGTATAAAGTCATATGTTATCGCAAAATCTAATATATTTTTTCTTTTTAATTTCTTGTTCCAAACTCATTACTCCTATACATCCTTTCATATTCCTCATTTTTCACTTCAACATGTCTATTAAGATCGTCTCCTTTTAAAATTAATTTCATTTGGCGGAATATTTTATAATACTTTATCTAGGTCGTCTTAAAATTTTGATTTGATATCTTCATCTAATTCTATTTGAGATGTATATATACTAATTACGTTCATAGTTTCTTTCACTATTACTATCTTGAGAGCTATAATTCTTTCCCATTTTCTAATTACTTCTATAATTTTATTATTTAACGAACTATCTACAATGATATCCACTTCATTTCTTGTTTTATTCTTTCCTGTATACCATAATTTAAAATTCGAGTTTTCTATCATCTTTACATTCTCGCCTACCTATTTTGTCTCTTATACACACAAAATACTAATTGTTCTTTTAATCATCGTATCTGCTACCTCTATTGTTTTACTAATGATGATTCCTATGTTCCATGTTCTAAATTTTAGACTATTAGTTTTTTTTATAATATTTGCTTTTATTCAATTTATGGTGTGAGAACGTTTGCCTATTTAACACTACATCCAAGTTCTTATGGAGATATAGCAATCTTTGCCGATATGTTACAGTCGGACCCTGTAACACGACTCTTGCATATTTAACACTGCATCCGAATTCTTGATATGTAGTGGTCTTGAGACGTTACAGTCGGATCCTACAACATATTTCTTTCGGAGAACAACTTAATGTTAATACAATAGTTTAATGATTCATTTATGGAACATTTATCTTAGTTTAAAGTTGGTTGACAATTTAACGTAACCCTTATTCTTTATCAAGTTTGGGATCGGCCATGATAGAGTAATTTGTGAGCGGAGTTACAAGTTCCTAGAGTTTAAATATGTAACGAATTTCCTAGAGTTTAAATTTTCTACCAAGTGAACTACTACGCTTTGAGAAAGAAAATTGGTTTACACTTTTTAGATAAACCACCCGATACCTTTCGTTTGGAAAGTTTTAAAATCACATACCTGTGCTCTGTGATGCTTCTGTCGTTAACAAGGGAGTTGTAACATATGTCAACAAACATGCACAGTGTATCATGATTATATTTTTGTTTTTATTTTGCATATTCAGCCTGGATGTTCTGACACTATCTAAAATGACGACTTGAATCAAGCTTACCAATTATATCTGTTTCCTGACAATACGATATTTTGCAGGTTATGCTGGTAGCTGGTGACCACAGAGTGGGCATTTTTGCTAAAGAACACATCGAAGCTGGTGAAGAGCTCTTTTATGATTATCGCTATGGACCTGACCAGGCACCTGCATGGGCAAGAAAACCTGAAGGTTCAAAAAGAGATGACTCGTCAGTTTCTCATAGCCGCGCGCATAAAGTGGCTTGAAAATTTAGTTTTCATTACTGAAATTCTGTCTATTAATTGTGCCGATTAATTTCACAATCTACCGTAGTTGATTTTTGCGTGAATATATTAAATTTATAGTAAATAAAGTTTAACTAGTCTTTATAAATGCCATTATCTAGTAAATGAGGTTTATGTGAGTATGTTTACTCGTATCTATAAATGACTTTGATATTGTCTATTTTGAACCTTAGTATTTATAATTTTGCTATTGGATTTTATTCAAAATGTCTCATTACGATATGTCATACATCCTTTTAACTTTATAATTTTTTTAAAATATTTCTAATATAGAATTTTGATTGAATTTCAACAATCCTCCTCTCAAATAAAAGACCATCATTACTCTTGTGGTTTAGATTTCTCCATGAGCATCCAATTACTTTTGAGTTGTTCTGCGTTTTCCCATGAGCATCCGGTCATTGTGATTATCTTGACCTGCTCTGAGTCTCCCTACAATCATCTGGATTTGGTCACTCTTGATCTGCTTTGGGTCTTTCTGTGAGCATTCGGTCATCCTAACCTGCTCTAGACCTCCCCGCGAGTATTCGATCATCCTGACTTGCTTCGGATCTCTCCACAACTTTGTTTAAGGCCACCACATATGACATCTGGTCTGGAATAGGGATGTAAACGAACTGAATCGATCTGAATATATAGAAAAAATCTAAAGCTTGAATTCGGTTTGAAATAGGTATATTCGAGTTCGAGCTGGATTCGAAGCTAGAAAAATTCAAAATTTTTTGTTCAAGTTTGGTTCGAATTAGGGCTCGGGTTCGAGTTCAGCTCAAAAGATTCGAACATGTTCATGAACTATTTGAATAATTGCTCGAAAATAGGTACTCAAAAGACTCAAAATTTATTTATTTAATATATATTTAACTTGTATTAATAAAATATTAAAGCTCACGAGCGGCTCGTGAACTATTAAATAATATAATTTTAGCTCAAGTTCGACTCAAAAAAAAGTTCGAACATGTTCGAGTTCGATTCGAATTCAATAAATTCGAATATGAATCAAATATTTTTCGATCCGACTTGAAAAGCTCGCGAGCCGACTCGATTCGTTTGCACCCCTAGTATGGACCATGATTTTGATACCATTTGTTGTGACCGAAGGATGTTTACATATCTCTACAATGACATGATATTATCCATTTGGGGTTCAGACCCTCATGACTTTACTCTTGGACTCTACCCAAAAGACAATATAGATATCTTATATCCTTTTAAACACGTGATTTTTTTTTTTAAATCTTTCTAATGTGAGGCTTTGATTGAATCCCAACAATCCTCTCCTCAAACGAAAGACAATCATTACTCTCATGGTCTGAGCCTCTGCATGAGCATCTAGTCACTCTTGACTTACTTCAGATTTCTCCGCAAGCATCCGGTCACCTTGACTTGCTCCGGGCCTCCCCGTGAGCATCTGGATCCAGTCACCCTCACTTGCTCCGGGCCTTCTCACGAGCATCCGGTCACCTTGACATACTCTCGGCCTTACCCATAAGCATCTGATTATCCTGACCTGCTCGACCTCACCGTGAGCATTTAATCATCTTAACCTGCTCCGGACCCACTATCAATTTTGTTCAAGGCCGTCTCACATGACATCTGGTTTGGATTATGACTTTGATACCATTTGTTATGCTCAAAGAATGTTCACATATCTCTATAATGATATAATATTATCACCTTGACATACTCTCAGCCTTACCCGTAAGCATCTGATTATCTTGACCTGCTCGACCTCACCGTGAGCATCTAATCATCTTAACCTGCTCCAGACCCACTATCAATTTTGTTCAAGGCCGTCTCACATGACATCTGGTTTGAATTATGACTTTGATACCATTTGTTATGCTCAAAGAATATTTATATATCTCTATAATGATATAATATTATCTATTTTAGTTTAAACCCTTAAAATTTTACTCTTAGATTTTATGGAAAAGACCTCAATATCATATATTTTTTTAAACTCATCATCTTTATAAAATTATTTTAATATGAAATTTTAATTGAATCCAAACAATGATACAAAGTCTTTAATTAAGGGTGACCGGTCCGGCCATGGAAGTTTGTGTATCTTAGGTCCAGTTTAAGGTGATGCAAGAATTTCCCAATATATTTAGTTTTTTAATATTCACAAGGCAAAAAAAAACAGAAGTGATATTTCAAGTGTATTGAATTCTAGCTATTTAGCAAGTGGTGGACCTCATAGTTGAATTCTTTTTAAAAAACCAAAAAAGACATCATCTGAAACGTTTGACATAGTCAAAGCGATATAATATGTTAAGGATTTGTTGTCCATCAGTAACGAATACTTTGATAACTTGATCTTATCATTATCATTCATAGCATTGCTGTTGTAACCACTATCATAATTCCGTATGTTTAAGCACAAATACAACAACAAGCAATACACAATTCAAAGACAAACTAAATTACAACAATGATCAAGCACACCAAAACATATCTTGATCAAACCATAAACAAGCAACCTAACAGGCCACATAGTAGAGGACCTTCATGGACATAAAAATATGTTTACAGCTTCAGCCAATTGCTTCCTTCATAAAACACGATCATTCAGAGCTGGAAGTTGCCATCATTCGCCATGATCAACTGCGAGGGACAAGGAAGCTGCCATGGCACCAGGAGCGGGTCTGGAGCCATGAGCACATCAATCGATATCCCGCTTATCTGCTCCATCATTCGGATCCTCGAATTCAGAAACTGCAACCTCTCTTTCAGCGAGTTCAACTCGTATCTCAAGATAGTGTTGTGGGACTCCAAAAGCATGTTGTGCTGTGTCAGCGTATTGGTCTGCAACAGGAGCTGATCGTTTTGGCACTTGAGCTCTGATATTTGGCTTTTCAGATCATGCAGTTGCTGCTGCTTCCTCATCCTCGACCGCTTTGCGGACTCGCGGTTCGAGAGCATTCGCTTTCGCTTCTTTTCATCGCCGGCAAGATGTGGGTCTCCTTCAGCAAACATGGTCTTTTAATTTGGAGGATTTGTATTGAATATTAACTGCAAAAATCTGGTTCTCCTTGGAGAGAATGGAAGGTCAATGGATGGAGTAGAACCAGTAGAGGAACGCAACTGAGAAGGACTGGAGGAAGCAGAAATGGAACGTCATGAGGTCTATAAGATTGTTGTATCACTGAACATTATGAAGGACCCAGCCGCTTTTTCTGATGATTCAAAATCTGCAACTGCAAAATAGTTTAGAACAGATGACTTTATAATCGAAAAAGAAAAAAAAACTATTAAAGCTTCTATTACTCTTCCGATTGAAGATCCTTGGAGGATCTCAAGAACGGGTATTAGGAACTTGAGACGAAGATAATCCACCGCAAGAAATTGGAGAGGAAGAGAGGGAGGAAAGGAATAGGATATACTTGGTCTATGAAGGTGGGAATAAACCGGGAATGAGTTTTCAAGAAGAAGGTTTCGTCATTTTACTGATTAAATAATCTTGAGTGAAAAAGAAATATCTTGCCGGATGAGAAACCAATGCAACAACTTCGTGGATTTCTTCATCACCAGCCTTTCATCTCCATTAAAATATAGCTAAACAAGAACATTAATTAAGCTAACAAGTGGCCTTGGTGATGTAACCAATATTCTATCTTCCTTGAAGTCTAAGGAAACAAGCTTGGCGCTGTCAGCAAAGTTTATAAATTCAAGAAACAAATGGCAAATTTTGACTGGATAAGGAAACTGATAAGAAAGTTGCGCGAGTTCAAGCAGTGGAATCCGATTCCAATAGAAAAAAGGCGGCGAGGAAGATTCCTTCACTAGATGCCATCTGATTCGTCGACCGCGTGAAGAATAATTATAGGGACAATGCTATTTGGCCAGAATTTGACCAGCCAAAATATATTTGGTAAGTTATTATCAAGAGTATTTTAGTAATATCATAAATACATATTAATTATATGTATATTTTATAATTCAATTTTAGTTGGTCTAATCTGACTAAAAAGATTTACCGTAATGATAGATTAAGTAGCAATTTGCAATAGAGCTTGACGTAACAAGTGATGCAATTTTTTGAAAATAAGCAGTATTCTCATCGATTCCAACTTAGATCTTTGTTGCCAATGCGCAACTTTGCTGTATAATAAACTATCCAATTCCCTTCTCAAGGATCTTAAATGTATCTGATGTGAAGGATAAGGGTTCACGTGGGCCCTTGATCCGGTCAACATGGAATCCTGATGACATTCTCTTGGACTTGGTCAACGAAAAAATTATGTGACAGTATTCCATCTTCCGAGATGATCTAACTTCTGAATCAATCCGAGTTGTCGACCCACGCACCTTTCGAGTTCTCGACATACAGCGGTTAGTAAAATTAAAGGGCAGGGTGGTTATAATAATACCCTTTAATGATCCTTTAATAACCGATGAATGACCCGTTAATAACCCCTTACCCTCTGTTTGGGAGCAGGTGAGGGAAGGGGAGGGAAGGATAAATAAAGGGTAGATAATTTTTTAACCTTGTTTGAGAGGGGGTGAGGGAAGGGGGGGAAAGGTAAGGAAGGGTAAACGTTAACCTTCCTTACCTATGAAATAGAAGATTTGC
>JBBMJZ010020616.1:0-10738 GCA_037833815.1 Zingiber zerumbet | reverse complement strand
GTAGCTAGGAAAGGTTCAGACCTTGTATAAAATTTTTGTACAGTGGAACCATTAGGTTTTCCGAGTAGCAACCAACAAGTCTATACCTAATAGATCAATCTATATATCAAGGACAGAAGGACCAAATATACTATAATAGACATAGAAAGGTTAGGTCGGATCTTAACATTCATATCACTTGGGTAACAATGATGCATTGCTGGATGTCACTCATTGCTTATATATCTAAAATGTTATTTTAGAAACATTGTCAACGTTACGAGAACCTATTGGGTGCACACATAGAGAATATATTGATTTAGAGATAGGTTTATTTTAGTTTGACTAAAATACTATTGACCTTAAGATAAGTGGATTAATCCAAATGAATCTGGATTAAACTTAAATGAATTCAGATTAGACTCATTGGATTAATGAGTTAGACTCATTGGATTAATGGGTTAGACTCATTGACTTATTGCATTAATGGTTAATCTAATATATTAACATCCAACCCACTAAAAGGATTAATGTCCATTAATAGAGATTAATGGAGCATTCTTGAACATGGAAACCAAAAGGCAAAACCTTTGGTATTCCTTGGATGAGTACAAAAGGATTTTGCAATGCATTTTCGTGCATGCCTTTTCTTCTCTTCTTCCTCTTGGATTGGCTGAACACCACTTGTGATTGTTGCTAGCACAACATAGTTGGTGCTTTTCTGAATACTGAGCTCATGCGACAAACAAAGGGCTTGTTAATATGGATACCGTAGAGGTACGAACGTTCTAATCGCGCTGAAATCTACCAAAGTTAAGTTGATGCTAGGATTTTTTTGTTCACACAACAAAGGTAACTATTTTATTTGATAGAGTAGAAAAAATGTGTATATTGTATTCTTTTCAATTTCTAGAGGGATCATTTTTCCGCTGCATATGTTATTGCTTTATACAAAAGGTCCCTCTCAGTCGAGAGTTGGAGGAGGTGAGGACTGAGATCCAATTTGTTCCAATCTGAGATCGCTGTCAGGCGAGTCAGTGAAAAATAACTGTCATGAAGAAGGTTACAGATGGCATGATGGCAAAGGGAAATCATAAAGTTCCTATGAACACTCAACAAGAGGTTAGAATGAGTGTCGAGGTTGGACTTGACGTGACCACTTCAACGCTCAAGTAGCACATGGGCTAGAGAAAGGTGAGAAGCAATGGAGCAATATAAAAGTTTGACTATCTGGCTGTGCATATCTGCACCCATGGAAGTACATGACTTTATATTAGACTACAACTATGCTCTTATGTTACTCACACATTTACCCACGTCTTTCAAGAGAAATGGCTACGTTGCCCACGTCTTTCCGAGAGAAACGACTATGTTACTCATGTTCTCCTGGAAAAAGGTACATCAAGCTGTATAGGATGTAGGTCACAATCAAGGACGACTAAGCTAAAAGAGTCTAGTGAACTGAGTCAAAGAGGTCTGTTGACTAAGTAGGAGAAATCAAATGATCAAACTGAAGGAGTCTGATGAACCGAGTCGAAGAGGTTTGTTATGCCAATTCTAGAGTTTGGGAAATCGAACCCAAAGGATTGAGCTCGAGAGGTTTATAAAACTTATGCTGAGGGAACTCAATTGTAGAGTCATGCATACTGAACTGAGAAAATCAGATGTAGAGTCTGATGCATTAGACTGAGAGAGTCCGGTGTCAACTAAGTTTCAGGCCCAATCCAATCTTTTCAACTTACACTCTAACTTAATTATTAACTTAAAAATTTAACTCGGGATCCAACCTTATCGTGGGTAGACTCTTATATCCTCTGCATCAATAACTAATTACCGTACGATTCCCATAGGAAGTCATCTAATGGCTATTAAGCTAAGCAACGCCACACTTGATCATTGGGTACAGGAAAAAGCAAGAGTACTTTTTTACTTTCACCCTTCCTCTGCACTCTTTTCCCTTTTCCCCCTCTTTATTTCGGCTTTAACTTATTTCGGCTTTAGCTTTGCTTCACGTGCACTGCAGGCTCCACAAATTCTGTCACAAAGTTAAAGAAGATAGAAAAGAGGCAGAGACGAGACAGCTTATCGAGGGAACAGCAAGGCATTAAAGTGCACCATGCGGCCGCCGCACAGAACTACCGTCCGCCGCTTCGCTGCCTTTTTTTTTTCTTAATAAAAAAAATCCGCAGCGCCCGCACCCATGACATTACAGATTGCTACGCGTTAAAACTATACGCAAACAACGGCAGCTTAAACCAATTAAAATATTGCAAAAGCGGCGAGCTTTCTGCCATGCATGACCCCGTGTCATCCTGATTGATCCCTGTTCTTCATCGTCATCCATGCGGGATGCGGCATGAAGGCAGGCGAAGAAAAGCATTCAACTCGGGCAGAGGAGGACGTTAAACACCATTTAATTACAGGCTTCACCACTCTACATTAGCTAAGGGCACATAAAGGTACATAACCAACAATAGAAAAGGAAAACATGGAAAGAAAACTGGGCGAGTGGTAGCGTTAAAACGAGATCACTACTGCTTAATTAATTAACCAATCATCAGCGACGACGTCGGTGGCGGCTCGTTAAGATCGAAAGGCAAATCGCTCCCTAAATCCCGAAACAGAGACATAGCAGAAGGTGAAGGCGATGCCTGCTTAGCCGGAGGTGGCAGGCCATCAACATGGGCGAAGCGGCCGAGAACGAGCGCAGTGGACGGTGGAGGTGTTGGATTAGCCTGCGGCGGGAGAAGCCAGAGGTGGCAGGGGAGGTTGAGATCGAGATGCGGCGGCGGCGGAGGCGGGTTGTGGTGATAGGGGAAGTTAGTCTTGGCCTTGGCGCCACGGAGTGACCGAGCGGCACGGTCGTAGGCAAGCGCAGCCTCCTCGGGGGTGTCGAAGGTGCCGAGCCACACTCGCGTTTTCTTCCACGGATCTCGTATCTCCGCCGCGTACCTCCCCCACGGTCTCTTCCTCACCCCGCGGTAATGATGCCCCTCACCTCTCGACGCCATGATTCCCTGCTTGATCTCAGGGAAGCAGAAGAAGAGAAGAAGCTCCGAAACAAGATATGAGAAGAGGCTGAGAAGTAAAAAGAAGGAAAGGAGAAGAGAGAGGAGCTGAGCCGCCGCCCGATTTGACGTGTCGCAGGGGGCAGGTCATGTGACCGCTCTCTCCAATGCTCACTGCATTACCACATCCACCACCGCAGATTGACGTCAGCCCTACACACCTCTGCAGCCCCTCCCCACCTGCCGTACGGACTGTGGAGCGGCGCCTGCCGCCATAGCTCACTACTAGTATATCATTATTAATATTCACTTTAAAACAACAGCTTTTTTCTCTCTCTTCTTGTTCTCGGAGGCTGAGGCTGAGGCTGAGGCTGAGGCTGAGGCAATGCCGCAGCTTACGCAGAGAAGAAAGGCGAAGGGAATAAAGGCAGTGGGAGAGGTAGGGGATGCGTGTCGACCGGTGGATGGAGGAGTAGGGATGGGGGCGCTGCCGCAGGCTCTGCTGCCCCACGTGGAGCGCAGCGGTGCCGTGTCGTGGGGCGGGGAACAGAAACGCCACATGTTGCGTGCGTGCGGGTGTGGGCGCGCCGAAGAATCTCACACCTTGCAAGCTAAGTCCTACTTGGTCCTATTAAACTTGTGGCCCTATTAATGTTCGCGCCTTGACAAGCCATCCACTTTCATTAATTAATTTACTACCGCACCACTTCCACCGCCACCGCCAACGTGTTATGTTAAATAATTCCGTCCTCATCGTCGTCGTCTCTGTCGATATGGTGGGGTGCGTGTACCTTCTGCTGCAGCTCAGCAGCGCCTGCGCGGCTCTGTCGCGGTGGACGGTGTGGCGCACTAAACGCAACGCGTAATAAATTAATTAAATAGAAATAATTTAATGGCGTGCTCCTCTGTTTCGCCCCGTGAGGGAGAGAGAGGGGGAGGCCACCTCGGGAATGGATGAGACAGAGACTGGTGGTGTACGAAACACGTAACAAGGAGAGAGGTACACAGGGGAGGCGTGAGACGTTGCGAGTGTTGGTGTTGGCTGTGGGGGAGCTGATGAGTTGAGAGAGACAGCATATAATGCAACCGAGAGAGTGGTTGAGAAGGTAAAGATTTGATGGGTGAGGTAAGAAGGGAAAAAGGTAACACGCTTGTACTCCAAGCCGCATGTTCGCACTTTGTATTGGTAAGCGATCGTGATGATGGCATGCGCCTCCCCTGCAATTGCACCCGTTGGATTCACCGCCGCTCTAGCCTCGTGGCACCAAACATGCGTCTGCGATTAATCTGCCCAGATCCCACCGGAGTAAATTCCCAGTTCGAGCAATTTTTACACATGGCGCGGAATTAACTTCCCCGCTGGTGGGTTTTTCTATTAACTATTTTTTTACAATTATTCCGTGCAACACTAGACCTGGACGGGACAGGCCGGCCTGGGCTAGAAGTGTTGATGTCAGTACGACTTTGTGCCTATGCAATTAAAATGATGTAATACTAAATTTACAAGAAGATTGGTAATTTCTTTACAAATATCTGATGCACGGGCCATGGCTGATTGCTTTTTTAGGATGGTGTGATTTTTTTTTTTTTTTTTTAAGGAGGGTGTGATGATTAAAATATAAGATATTCTTATATAAATTTTTAGGCTTAAAATTTGATTTCTCTTTCTGTATTGATATAGAAATGGATTGATGAGAGTGCTGGTGAGTGAATTGTTTTTTTTACAACTTAGACTTTATAGGGTCATGAGGATGCTGGATGAATTTGTACGCAACTTGACTTTATTAATCATCTCGTGGCTAAAAATTTAATTAATCTACTATTGCGATGGTAGATAAAGTTCAAAACACCCCATTTGTTATTTCATGCCTATTGCGATTTTTATTGAGTTTTCTTCTGTATTGTGATTGATCTGGTTACTAAATCTTACTAATTTCACACATGTTGCATAAGAATTTGAATGGGACCTAGAAGGATTATTAATTATAAGATGGAGTGCTCAAGTAAACATTATGATTTCATGCAATCAAATTCTACATTATATTCTTGTTAAAGAAAGTTCATCATATCAAATAAACCTAAATGAAGAGAAGCGCTTGGAACTAATTAATTAAAATTGCGGAAGGAAATCTTACATAGAATTGATAGGATCGGCTTTTCGGTGACAGCTCGTCGCATAATTACTAGATAATTAAACTGTGACAAATTTGGACTTAACTTAATGTAAATTTCATCACATAATTACCAGATAATTAAATGTATTACTGTTTGATATGAATTATAATAGGTCGTTCTGTCGAATAAAATAGAAGTCAGGATCGAGAAAGATAGGAGGGGTATATAGTTAGGGGAATGTATGATTAATAGGATATAAATGACCAAATAAAAAGATTTTACAGACGCTCGGTCGAATAAAGCCCAATCAAGCATAAAGGCATTTAGCCTTATACAACTTTTAGTATATTATCGATCGAGTGAAAGCCGATCGAGCACCAATGTGCTTACAGGTACTCGACCGAACAAAGTCAGACCGAGCGTAAAAGTATTTAGTCTTATACATATTTTAGTATATTACCGGTCGGGTGAACGTTGAGCGAGCACCAATGTGCTCACAGGCACTTGGTCGGATAAAGCCCGATCGAGTATAATGGTATCTAGCCTTATACATTTTTTAGTATATTACCAGCCAAGTGAAAGCCAAGTGAACACCAATGTGCTTATAGGCGCTTGGCCGGACAAAGCCCGACCGAGTGTAAAAGTATTTAGCCTTATATAACTTTTAGTATATTACCGGTCAGATAAAGGCCGAGCGAGCACCAATGTGCTCACAAGCGCTCAGTCAGATAACGCCCGACCGAACGTAAAGGTATTTAGCCTTATACAACTTTTAGTAAATTACCGGCCAAGTGAAGGCCGAGCGAGCACTAATGTGCTTACAAGCGCTCAGTCGGACAAAACCCGACTGAGCGTAAAAGTGCTCATCCTTATAAAGTTTATAGTACATTTCTAACCAAAACATGATCAATAGAAGGTACTCTTAATATATATATAGTCGGCTTGAATGACTGGTCGAGACACACTTAACAGAAGGTATTCTCAATATATATACGACCAGCTTGAATGATCGGCCAAGGCATACTTAACAGAAGCACGTAAGTATGATAACTTGGTAAATTTGGTGGAAAATATCTTCTAGAAGCTTCTTCAGTTATAGTGAAGTGTTTATATGCATATTTCATCATGAATATGGGTTATAAATGATAAAAGAGGTACATCTAGGGTATAAAAAATGATTCCTTAAAGGATTATTACACGAAGTCTAGAGGATAACTTCATCTTCTAACAAATTCTAACAAACCGGTGACCATCTCATGACTACGGAGGTTATATGAGGTAGTATAAAAGGGGGATCCTCTCTGTTTGGCAAGGTAAACAAGTTCTAGCATCCAAAACTCTATTTCTAAGTATTTGAGTTAGTATTCTTCTTCTTCTTCTTCCCCCTTCAAGATAGGAACTAACTTGTACGTCAGAGGGCTTAGTTAGGAATCTCCACCCCGGTCCTAGGTCACTAACACTCTGTTGGCTCGTCTCACTGTGCGCAGGGTCGTTGAGGAGCTCTTCCATATCTTCAAGAGGTTGTCTTCATTAGAAACCACTGTTCACTGGAGCCAGCGCACCACTTCGCAGGTATCAAACAGGATCAAATTTGATGCCATCTGTGGGAATCTTCACCTAAATCTGACGCTGCGATATAGAGGAAGCTGGAAAACCTAACACCATAACTATGACGCAAAAAGATCAGGAGTTACCTATCAATGCCAGAGTGTAAAATCTATTACAACAATAGTAAGTCAATACTAGTGCTACATTGTACATAGCTCCAAATCAAGCGATATCAACAACAGCTTATCCAAGGGAGAGAAGGGAGGAGGAGGAGGATCTTTTGCTTGTTTGCTTCCTACTTCTCCCTCCCCAGTTCGACATCCTTGAGTATTTCTTTTGTAAGGTCTCCTAATCGTAATTAAAGGATTTGTTGACAAATTTTGCTAGGGCCACATGAACAATAATTAAGGGAAGTGAATTGTGAAATTTTCAAGGAATTTTGACCTTAAGTACCCTACCCTGCGTTAATGCCAAGGGACCTAGATATAAAGTTCACTGTTCATTTGGCCTTGTCACCTCGCATTGCCCTAACTCCGCTAACCCTCTTTTCTCCTCGTTACCCTGAGCTGACGGAGCAGTCGCTACATCTGGAGGTTTGATCGGGTGTCACGCCGCTAGGCCAAGCTGCTCAGGGGACATCATGGTCGACGAGGCTCATAACGGACGCGGCGGTGCATCGCGAGGGCATTCGAAGGCAGCACGACGAAGGGAGAGGTAAGTACTCTCCACCATGAGCATTAGGGGATTTGGAGGGTAGAGGAATGTGTAGCTAGGAACACCTAAAAGTGTTAGAATGTGATGCTTCAATGGTTGAATGAGATGCGATTTGCGATTTTCTGTAGTGTTATGGGCTTCGTCACGAGTTTTCTTTCTGACATCCACGATGGATCTCAGGTGTACTTGTTGAATCGAGTCTCTTTGCTTGGAATTTTAGGGCAGGGCTGTCGTTTCTTAAGACCAGGTTCAAATTTGATATTGCTTCATTTTCCTCTGGTGGATTTGGGTTCTAGGCAGTTTCTGTTTGGGGTCTAGGCATGGGATGGTGTTGCTTGATTTCAATTGCATCAGAAAGTTTTGGGTTAAGTTGTGGACTACTTGGGTTTTTTGGCCGAAGATGTTTGTTTTGTTGTTGTTTTAGTTGTGTAGACTCAATGGTGTTGATTTAGGCCTTAATTGATGAAACCTTTGCACTTTCCGATTGTTAAATGAGCTGTGGTTCTTCAATTTCCTTGTCAGTTTAAGGTCGAGATCAAATTCTCGACGAATTAGCTAGCTTAACGCTTCTGTCGCTCTCTGTGAACTTAAACGGAATGTTTTCTACATCACGATGTTGTTTTAATTCACTGTTAGAATTGGGTTAATGAATTTGAATTTGGTGGTTGCTACGTCTTGATATTAGTATATCTATTTTCCCTTGATAGATAGAGACTTTTGATTTGATTTATAAGGTTCGTTCGAATTGATGAAGTTCTGAATCAAATCTGAATGTTGCTGTTCTCTAGGTTTTGCAAAATTTCTGGATTTAGTGATAGAACCACTCGCTTTGCGGGTTCTGTTTCATTGAGCTGTTGTAGGAGATGATGCTAAGTTTTCTTAGTTCTGTCGGCGACTTCTGAATCAGTTTCTTCGTTCTGAGTTATTCGGAGTTTTGATTATTGATGTTGCTTTTCTCCTTACACACCTAGAATTTGCTACAAGCGGGTGGGTTGAGCTGAGAATCTGTTGTAGGGATTGGTACTAATATTCGGTTCTGAAGCTGTTCCACGAATTTGTGTTTCCATGTTTTCAGTTAGGTAAATTATCTGATATTTTGTATGCTTAGTCTTTGATCACTGATACATTATGCTATACTTGTTTGATTTCATGTTGGTCTTGTTTGTTGTGAACTAATCTCTATTTGATTTATGTATATGTTGGGTTCTCACTCAGTAGTCTTTATGTGCTATGCATGAATTAGATACTGGATGGATTCCTGGAATTGATATGTCTAAGGATTAAATGAAATATGCTAATGTTATAGAAAGGAATATAGAAGGAATGACTGGATTATACTAAGGAATGAATGATTGGAATTTATTATAGTTATATGAATCCTATGTGGCTAATTGGTTGAGTATATGCATATGTGGTAGCAGTACGGGATGGGTGACCCGGGATGAGCTCCGGGGAGGGCCCATCCAAACCTGACTGATAATTTATTGTTAGCTTCGGCTATATGACTGATTGCATGTTCTTTAGGAGGTACCTCTAGGATCATGAGACTGTTGACTGGCTCAAATTGTGGTTACCGGATATGTGACATATTCACCATATTAGCTATATTGGGTGACTTGTGAAATGAATATCTTCTATTTACTAAACTGAATCTGGCTTATGTCTACACTTGGTTTTCAGTTACTATCTCCTCTACTTTATTAATGTCCTTTTACTCATATTGGTATGTACTTGTTGGGTCGTAGACTCATGATTTTTAAATTACAGGTGAGGATGACCTCCATGATATGTCGAAAGGCCCTCGGACGGAGTAGACAAGGAGGTGGGATGGACACATGATGCTATCCGTTATCCAGGAGTGCAAAGCATACTGGGTCTATTTCGAGAGATTTTTCATTTCTTTATCATTCGGGTGGGGAATGTTTGAGAAGTTTTGTTCATCTTGATAAACCTATTTGATACGGTCACATTCATTGGTTATGATAATTTCTTTGATGGTACTACATTATGAACATTCATATAGTAGTTGATGAGGGAGATTTTGAAAAAAAAACTGGGGATGTTTCAGTTGGTATCAGAGTACACTCTTAAGGGACAGCATGTGCAGCCATCTCGTCAGGAACTCGACTACTTCAGCCAACAAGTTTGTAAGATTTACGTTATCATAGTTCTTTGTTTAATGTGATAATTTAGTCATGCTATGATTGATATAATGATATGTAATTATGGGACAAATGAGATTTAATCGGAAATATACAAGTTATGGCTGGTTGAAGGAACAACGGTGATATAGGTGGTCAAAACAACCAGTTTCTAGAGGGACTTACTGCACTCCTACAAGAGTAGAACCATATTCATAGGGAGCAGATTCAACAATTGTTGTAGGTTAGGGAACAAGAGAGTACACCTAGACGTACTACACCCAGTGCGCACCCGGTCTACAAGCAATTTCGGGAGCTAGGGCCGACATAGTTTAAAGGCACCACTGATCCGATCGTTGTAGAAGGATAGATCCGGTCTCTGGAGATGATATACGATTTCATGCAACTCACAGATGCAGATAAAGTCAGGTGTGTGATATTTATGCTGCGAGATGATGCACGGGTATGGTGGGAAGGTGCACGGTTGACAATGGACATGACTACATTGACATGGGTTGATTTCAAGGAGGTATTCTACGGGAAATACTTCACCGCTGACAATAGAACCCGGTTGGCAAGGGAATTCTTAGAATTTAGCCAAGGAGATCTAACGGTGGCAGAGTATGTCAGAAGGTTCGAGAGGGGACACTACTTCGTATCCATGATTGCTAACCAACTAGTTGATGTGTTGAAGGATTTCACTGAAGGGTTGAGAGTTCCATTCGCCACAACGTCAGACTAAGCCGAGTCGCCACATTCAGAGAGGTAGTTGACCATGCACTGATGTCTGAAAGGGACAGAAGTGACATGGTCAAGGAAGCTCAGAACAAGAGATTGAGTTATCAGGGAAGGGATCAACAGGAGCCGGGCAAGAAGAAGTCAGTTTCTGACCAGTATCAGGGAAAGCAACCACCTAGATAGCCGTAGCCATGTCCCTAGTTTCAGAAATCACAATCAACTGAAGGTACTGCTTCCAAGGTTGAGAATAAGGTTCGGTGCCCCAAGTGCAAGAAGGTACATGCCGGACAGTGTCTGACGGGTACCGATGTTTGTTATATGTGCAAGAAGGCAGGACATTGTTAGAGTGTATACTAAAAGCCTAAGCTTTTGTAAATATTTATTTTGAATAGAATCACATTTGGTCAAATTATCTACATTAAGTGTAGTTGTTCAATTAATTTATATTGTAGATAACATAGTGTGTGGTGTCACACACAGAAGATAATGTTATCA